>PVJI01011495.1:0-55778 GCA_004026765.1 Micronycteris hirsuta | reverse complement strand
AATGGCATAGAAACTTCAACTGCCCAATGCCTTTTTGCCTCACATCTTATGGCTCCACCAAATATACATCGCAATAACTTGGACATTTTCTCCTATTAAATTTGATTATTAGCATAGCTAGAAGAACTTAGAATGTGAAAGGAAAATTATTTTTGTTATGGACTAAAGGGGTCTGTTTGTCTGAGTGCATCAAAGGCCAGTAACATAGGAACAGGAATTTGCAGCAAAGAAAGTAAACGTTTATTTTTAGGATGTGGCCCTTGCTCCACAGGTGAGTTAATGTTCAGAGACCTGGCTCCCCTATGACTTCTAGGTAATGGGTTCTATAACGGGAAAATCATTAATCATGGTGACTAAGTGAGTTGGGTCATGGTCAGGGTCATAGTCTCTACTGATTGGTTGTTGCTAGGATAGGGGATGGTTGATCAGTTCATCCTGGTTCTGATGTCAGCCATGGCTTTTCTGGGTTTGGAGGTGAAACACAAGTGAGGCCTGGATGTTATCTCTAGTTTGATGGAAAAATCTGTCTCTGTGACCTAAGCTTTTGTTTCCTAAGATTGTTTAATGCTGACTAGAATCTCATTGTCCTAAGGGCTTAATGATTAAGGGAGTGGTCATGCAAGGGAGAGGGAGACAGGTGAGTCAGGGTGCTAGTTGAGACAGTTTCAATCAAAGAAAGGAAAGAAGAAAAGATCATATTAAAGAAATGAAGTTTCTGCATGGTTAAACATTTTTTGTGCCATCCAATGTGTCCTGAACCCCATTAACTCCATACACATAAACAGTATTTAGAACTTCTTAATTCATGATAAATAAAATAGACACATGATGATAACAAAGAAGGATGAAGAACTAAAAATATCGACAGACCAAAGACCTAAAGAATAAAGGGAAAAGAAAAATGTATACTCACTTTTTAAATCTTGCTATTGAGTAATTCAGGAGATTCACCGTCAGTTGAATAGGTATTTCCTAAGTGATTTACATGTATTCTAATGCTAAGGACATTTTTTAATGCATTGATTTTTTTATTGTTGTTCAATTACAGCTGTCTCCATTTTTCCCCCATTACTCTCCCCTGCCCTACGCACCCTTACTCGCCACGTTCAATTCTCCCCCCACCTGTTGTCTTTGTCCATGGGTCCTTTACACACATTCCCTGATGACTCTTCCTCTTCTTTCCCCTGTTATCCTCCTCCCCTCACCCATCTGGTCACTGTCAGTTTGTTCTTTATTTCCATGTCTCTGGTTCTATTTTGCTTGCTTGTTTGTTTTGTTGATTAGGTTTCACTTATAGGTGAGATCATATGGTATTTGTCTTTCACTGCCTGGCTTATTTCACTTAGCATAATGCTCTCCAGTTCCATCCATGCTGTTACAAAGGGTAGGAGCTCCTTCTTTCTTTCTGCTGTGTAGTATTCCATTGTGTAAATGTACCACAGGTTTTTGATCTACTCATTTACTGACGGGCACTTAGGACATTTTTATTATGATGATTTTTGCTAAAAAAAAGATGATGGTGATGATGGTGATGTAGAAATAATAGGAGTTGTTTTTCTCAACATGGAAAGCACCCCTATGTTCAGGAAGCCATAAACTAACCTTCTTTACCTGCCTTCACTGTTTTCAGCGTAGTGAAAGTGGTCCTTGTGTTAGTGTCACCGAAGAAGATATCCTTTATCTACATTTTTCTCCCCTTGGGAAATTTTGATGATATTGGGCTGAGGAATTCAAACATTTATTGACTGGTCAGCTTCAGAAAAAATTCACAATTATAGTCAGTAAAATTTGGATTTATCTGGTGAGAAATATATAAGATGCTATCTGAGGTTATATATGTTATCTTAAAAGTTTCTCATTCTTTACCAGTTATGCATTGCAAGTATTTTGTCTGACTCTTTTCTTTACTCTTTTATATATAGTTCATTAAAATTCTCTAATTTTTTCAAAAGATGAAAGAATAAATTGGTGGTTGAATGTGAATTAAATTCATAGAAAAATTTACAAAGTTTGCCTATTATCTTTACTCCTCTGACTACAGTTAAACAAAAGATGATATCTTCTTTTTAAATAATACTTTATGTAGTCCAGGTTTACAAATATAGCTTATGAGGACCTCTTATTTACAACTGTGTATTTTCAGGAACTAGAAATATTTTCTTTTCTCTTCATACTAGTGTGGCAGCTATGGTAATCCAGGCATACTGGCGTGGTTACATTGTGCGTAGACAGTATCTTTTCTCTATGAAACTACATACTGCTTCAACAGGACTCCTGAAATGCCGGCCAAATTCCTGCATCAAAAATGAAACTATTTTAAAGAAAGAAAAAAGAGAAAATACTGTGGCTATCCAAGAACAGAAGGAAAAGGCTGCTATTCTTATTCAGGTTAGTTTTAATCTGTTGGTGAAATAGTCAAAAGAGATGTATTAGTCATCTTTCACATTTCTGTGTAACAGGCAGCACTCAAATCTTAGTGGTTTTCAAATCATGGGATTTATTTCTTACTAATGTGACCTGTAGGCTACAGCTTGGCTGTGCCTCTTCCTAGTATCTAGGCTGAAGGAATAACCTGTAAGTTGGAAATACCATTCTTATGACTGAGGGCCAAGCTGAACTAAACAATCATATTTAAAGCATCCGCTCATATGTACCATCTGTCACATATTTCAACAGCCAAAGCAGGTTTCATTTGACCTAATCATCAGTTATTTTTCAAAGCATTTTAAAAATCTATTGAAATAATTGTTAAAGCCCTTCAAATATACTTTAAATTTCAAAATTGAGGAAGCAGATATTGATTAAACTTGATTCAGCCTCACAAAGACCAGATTTCAAAATGAAGTTCAACCTGTTCACATTCATTCTTTCATTTATTCACTCATTAATTAGTTTTTGGAAATTTGTCAAGCACTGTTCTAGGCTCAAGAACCATAACTATGAACAAAATATACAAGATTTCAGCCCTTATGGAGTTTATATCCTATTGGAAGAGGGAGACATAAACTAAATAAATACCTAAAATAAGGTCTGGAAATTCACAGTACTTCACCTGAATTGAATGATCATAATTAAAAAAAAATGTTTCCTTCTATTCATTTAATCAGCAAATAATGATTAAATAATCCATTATTTAATAATTAAATAATTCTGTTCATTTAGTAGCAAGTATTTATTGACACAGAAATCTTACTAGCTTACATTCTGTTAAGATGTGCAGTTAATAAATAAGTATGGTAGGTAGTGATAGGTATTATGTGAAAAAATAAAGCAGGAAAAGGCGGGTTGGAGTGTGAAAGGAAAGTTTATTATTTTAGGATGGATGGAGAAGACCAGACAAGGTGACACTGCAGTGAGAGACTGAGTCACTAAATATCCGGGAAGAGTATATTCCAGGCAGAGAAATGCGATTTCAATGCTCTGATTTAGGAGTGTACTGTGTTCAAAGAGCAGCAAGAAGTTAGTGTGACTGGAAAGTGATCAGGGGACAAAAGTAGGACTTAAAAAGCATAAGCCATTATAAAGACTTTGGCTTTTACTATGAATGACATGGGAAGATATTAGAGGAAGCTGAGCAGTGGATTCACAATATCAAGTATTCTTTATGGTGTAATTCTACTGAAGAAAGGCAAGAGTTGAAGCAACAGAATCAGTTAGTAGGCTATTGCAGTAGGCTATTAATAGTCTGTTATCTCCATACAAGAGATAATGTCAACATGGACAAGATTGTTTCAGTAGAAATGGTCAGAAAATCACATTCCAGAATATATGTTGATTTATCTTACAGGTATGCATATATACTTTGAAGGTAGAGCTGATAATAGCAGTCCATGGGGGTATGGTATATGAGAGGGAGAGAGGAGTCAGGGATGCCTATAGTTGCATAAGCAACTATACAAATAGCCTTAAAATTAAGTCTCTGGCTTTTGCTGTTTATAAAAGTGATAGTTTTCAAGAGCAGTATCTTTGCTATGTTTCTAATGAATATAATTCATATTTTAGCTGGCTTAATTTGTTTGGAGTTTGCTATTAAGGGCAATGCAGTGCATAGATAAAGCTACACTGATACCTGACTGGTGGTGGGAGTGGGGAGAGGGCAACAGATTCAAGGAAACTCTGAATCTCAAAATTTTATCTGCTACATGAGGAATGAATATGTCATGTGGTCCAAACTCTCTCCTGTCATCAGTTGATGAGTAATACTACATCTCTTAGCATAATGGTAAACGGATATTAAAGTTTTGCTTCATTCCATTCAATAAAGAGAAGTTCACTACTTTATGGAATAGTCTAGTTCAGTGACTGATTATGTTGTGTTCTTTTGAACATTTTCAGCTTCTTTATATTTGTAACAAAAGTATGCATAATTTAGCCTTTCTTTGAAAATCAGAACAAGTCTCTTTTGTTGTGCATCACGGCACTTAAAATCAATGAAGTCGACTCAACTTTATTTTCTCTTCTCTTGAGTACAATCATATAATTTTTAAAATCACTCATCTTAAAATATGAATTTAAGGCTGTCTAGTCATCCTGGAGAGCAGAGAATGATATAGTAGAAACATGCTGGGATTTAGAGCAAAATGAAGATTTCATGAATGATGTAGTGAAGACTGTTTCCTGCGTACCAAAACTGACATTCTCCTCTTCTTCCTAGCATACGGCCAGCTTCCCTAGCACTTCGGTATGGCCCTTTTTCTTAGTTCTAGTCAATAGAATGTGAGTGAAAAATATGTGTACCACTTTCATGTCTGGCCCGTAAAACCTCCCACAGACATTCCTCTCTATTCTTTTCCTTTTCTGGTTGCGTGAAATGAAGACAGCCTTTGAGGCATCCCTTGGAAGCTGTCTCTTTGGACTGCAGTCTGCAAAGCATGGATTATGAATCACTCTATGTTTTTGTTGTTTTAAAATTATATTTTATTGATTATACTATTACAGTTATCCCAAATATTCCCTTTTGCCCCCCTCCACCCAGCAACCCCTACTCCCTCAGGCAGTGCCCCCACTATAGTTTATGCTCATGGGTCATGCGCGTAAGATTTTTTGCTACTCCATTTCCTATACTGTGCTTTACCTCCCATGGCTATTCTGTGAATACCTATTTATACTTCTTAACCCCTCACCTCTTCATCCACTCCCCTACCTCCCTGTCTTGTCTAGCAATGATCAAAATGCTCCCTGTATTCACAATTCTGTCTCTGTTATTCTTGTTTGCTTAGTTTGTTTTTTTATTTTCAATTTTTGATAGATATGCCTTTTGACATTTTATTGTTCATAGTTTTCATCTTCTTTTTCTTAAATAAGTCCCTTTAACATTTCATATAATAATGGTTTGGTGATGATGAAGTCTAGTTTTTTCTTGTCTGGGAAGCTCTTTATCTGCCCTTCAATTCCAAATGATAGCTTTGCTGGGTAAAGCAATCTTGGCTGTAGGCCTCTGCTTTTCATGACTTTGAGTATTTCTTGCTATTCCCTTCTAGCCTGCAAAGTTTCTTTTGAGAAATCAGCTGACAGTCTTATGGGAACTCACCTGTAGGAAACTAACTGCTTATCTCTTGCTGCTTTTAAGGTTCTCTCTTTATCTTTAACCATTAGCATTTAATTACAATGTATTTTGGAGTGGGCGCCTTTGTGTCCATCTTTGCATCCAGGGACTCTCCATGCTTCCTGGACTTACATGTCGATTTCCTTCACTAAATTAGGGAAGTTTTCTTTCATTATTTTTTCAAATAGAGTTCCAATTTCTTGACCTTTCTCTTCTTCTTCTGCACCCCTAGGATGAGAATGTTGGACTTCTTGAAGTTGTCTCAGAGGCTGCTTTTTGTTTTTCTGATTGGTTGTTTTTTGCTTACTTATGTTACAAATCATTGATTTGATTCTTGACTTCATCCACTATACTGTTGCTTCCTTGTCAATTGTTCTTTATTTCAATAAGTGTATCCTTCATTTCTGACTGGATCTTTTTTATGCTGTTGAGGTCCTCACTAGGTTCCTTGAGCATCCTTATAACCAGCGTTTTGAACTCAGCATCTGATAGATTGTTTATCTCTATTTCAGTTAGCTCTTTTCTGGAGTTTTGATCTGTTCTTTCATTTGGGCCATATTTCTTTGTCTCCTCATTTTGGCAGCCTCCTTCTGTTTGTTTCTATGTATTAGGTAGAGCTACTATGCCTCCCTGTCTTGGTAGTGTTGGCTAATGTAGTAGGTGTCCTGTAGGGTCCAATGGCACAGTCTCCCCTATCACCCAAGATGGGTGCATGAGGTGTGCCTTTTGTATAGACTGCATATACTCTCCTCTTGTAGTTGAGCCTTGATTGCTACTGGAAGGTCAATGGGAGAAACTTACACAGGCCAGTCAGTTGCAAAAATTGTCTGTGACCACTTACCACCAACCTCTGCCCTCAATGTAGGATCAGCTGTGCAGTGGCAGGGTGGTAGGGTTCTGACATGGTCTGTAGCTGTCCGCTCTGCGCACAGGCTCTGGTGTTTCTCAGGCGGTATGGCTCAAGGTCAGCCCCCATCTGTGTTCTGCCTGAGGCCATCTTGCCTGAGCTGTAAAGCAATTTGAGATAGCTGCAACTTGTGCTGGACTTGGAGATTCACAGGTGAAACCAAGCTGTGAATCTAGGCTGGCTGCTGTAATTGCTGCACCTGGGGCAACTTAGCAAGCGGTATGGGGACTAGGGACTTACTGAGGCTGGCTGTTGCTTGTTTAATAGGATTTAGGAAGTTGTGAAGCAGGAGCCAAGACCAGCCATTCATATGGAAAAGTCACTGTTAACAGTTTGGGTGTGCTTTTAAGTAAGTTGGGTAGGATAGAGTCTCAAGGGATCTTCAAGGCGAGACAAAAACAGTATTTGTCAGATCAGTGGAGTCTCAGATATGACAGCAGCCTGCCCACTCTGTGGCTCTGTGTGGGGAGGGCTCAGAAGGGAAAAATGGTCTCTGCCAGTCTTTCTGTCTGGGAGAAAGCTGTCCCCCAGCTTCCCGCTTTGAAGTCAGACACTTCAGTTCCTCCCTGTATTCTACTGGTGCCTTTTCAGCTTTTTGCCCAGTGTTAGAGCTCAGAGGGAGTAAGTGTGAGTAAGTCTGTGTGTGGGTTCTCTAAGGGGAACAGCTTGGGACTCCAGAAGTTTCTTCCAGTGACTCAATCCCTTCAGGTCTTTGCAGCCAGAAGTTATGGGAAATTATCTGTCTGGCACTGGAAACTTGGGCTATGGTTTGGGGCCTGGTTCCTTGCTCCTGAGATATCCCTCTCAAATTTTTATCCAACACACATGGATATAGGGCCAGCCCATTCTGTGTCTCCACCCCCCACTACCAATCTGGATTGATGTGGTTTCTTTAATTTTGTAATTGTCAGACTTCCATTCAGCTCGATTTCTGCGGGTTCTGACTGATGATTGTTGTACATTTTAGTTGTAACTTTGATGTGGTTGTGTGAGGAGGTGAGCTGTGTTTTCCTGTGCTGCCATCTTGACCAGAAGTTCTAGAATCACTGTTAAAGTGCTTGCTCCATCGTCTTGTGTTCTCTCTGAATGTTTGTTACATGGTCAAGAAAAAAACTATTTGTCCTGAGTTCTTATACATTTTTGGATATTTTTGTTATAGCACTTAGCTTACCCTACCTAATAAAAAGGATATAAGGTACACTTTGAAAAGTACATAATATTCAATGTAAATATGTAAGAGAATGAAATTCCAAGTATAAAGAGAATGGAAGAAAAAGAACATAGAATTTCATATTACTGGAATAATAAGTTTTAGTGTAACTAGACTAGTGTAACTAAGAGCTAGAATATTAAAATGTAGGAGGAACATGGTCACAGATGGGTGAAGGATTAATAAGGAACAAGTGTACAGTATGTTCTAGACTAGAGTTGATGGCAGTTGGAGAAGAAAAGTGTCAGATACTTCTAACATAGATATAGTCATCAAGCCAAGAGGGAATTGATCTGAATGTGTGAAAGAAAGATGAATCAATCATAGATAGATTACTTGGAGAAAATTGAAGCCTTTACAGAAATAAAGATAATGTGAACATCACTTATTAGATATTTATAATTATTTTTCATATAGTAGAAATGCCTGGAGCTTGAATTCCTGACACAGGTTAATGAGGGAGCTATCTATATGTCTCACACCAGAAAAACACCCACTACATATTATACAGTCTGGGGCTTTGTAGTTCTGTCCCTGACGAGCTGGGCTGGATCAGTTGTGATCCACAGTGAATCCATCTTTGTCACTGAAGGCCTGGATTAAACAATTTCCTTTATACCCCTTTTTTCCTATGTCTCTACCCAATCTTTATATCTTCTATAACCAACCCACCTCTACCTCCTCATCACTAGATTAAAAAAAACTCAGATAGTTTATAATTTCTTTTAAAAATATATCAGTATAAATTTATTTTTTAAAACATTTTTATTATATTTTTTCATTACTGTTAGCCCTCTTACATCCCCCCACCCTCACCCCACAATCACTACACTATTGCCCATGTCCCTATTCTCTTTCATTTTTTTCAGTTTGTACAAATTTCTATAAGATCTATTGTTTTAAAAATAACTGCAGTACACCACTAACCTAAAAAACTGACAATTATTTTTCAGTATCAGTCATTGACCAAGTCTTCACCATTCTTGGCTACTTGTTGTAGAGGTTGTGGTTTGGTTTCTTAGGCTCGTTGCGGCAGAGGTTGTGAATGACTTCTGTTGTCATATATGGTGTGCCCATTGTCTGTTTGTATATTCCACTTCTCAATATGTATATGTTTTGAAGAATAGCAATATTGACATATCATTAACATTTTTCTTACTAAAAACATATTTGAGGTATCTTTTATAGTTAAATGTGTCTTTTGAGTATATATCACTAGGGATATATTTAAATAAATCTATTTTAAAGTCACTTTAAATAACTTCTATGTGCTTACACCCACAGAATGAAATATATTTTTATATTTTTTAAGAATTTCTTTTTTTATATTTGTTTGTTTTACGATTATCTTAAGCACACACAGTTCAAAGTCCAATCTAAGCAACGTATAGTCAGAGAAGTCTGGCTTCTGTTGCCATAACTTCCATCTTATTTTCTGCATCTATAGTTAATATTTTATAACTAATTTTATCATACATAATTTTATTTTTATAAGCACTAGAATCCATGTATACATATGTATTTAAATATATGTTAATATAATGTATATGCTTATTTTATATTTAGTCTTTCATAGATAAATGGTAATATACATTTATCTGTAAAAAATATTTTGAGTAGGAAGAGACAGAAACATCGCACACTTCTTCCTTGTCTTTTATACTTAATATATCCTGACCCTTACTACATAGCAATATATAAAGATACTTGTTTTTTAAATAAGAAGCTGCCATGTTCTCGCAGTTGAGAACTTTCCCCCACTCTAAGATTATTGAGGGATCAATGTTTTTAATTCTATTGTTTTGTTCTTAGTTTATTTTAAAGTGAAATTAGTTTATTGTTATGAGCCAGGATACTATTTCTCTAATATGGCCATTTATATATGGTGAAATTTTCCTAAATGTGTGTTAGTTTATTTTATACATAATCATTTGAAAGTTAGCAAAATTGGTTTTCCTTTGTGCCTCTTTGTTCTTAGTTTAGAATGGGTCCTGGAGGAATTATCAGATAATTGATTGGTTGACCTACATGTGCAGTTGAGGGAGTTTTAAAGATTCTTTTCTGCTGACCACAAGGAAAGTCTCCTGAGATTCAAAACTTTAGACACATGCAGTTATTTAATTTATCTTGCAGTTTTAAGTGTCACATAAAGTTCAAAAAACATTACTGAGCCATTAAACTAAGGTCTAAGATGTTTTATCTTCCTAATGGGATAATACAGAGAATCTGGTTTGGAGTTTGATCTATAACCTTGTATAACATACTTTAAATTTTTGTTTAGGCAGTTTGGAAGGGATTTCTTTTGCGAAAGAAACTGACAACAGCTCTAGAGGCTATTAAGAATGAAGAATCTGAAGAAGAATATGAAGAAATAGATTTAGAGGATTTCACATTTGATGAAGTGAGTATCAACTTATAACATATAAATATTGATCTCACAACATTTTTAGTATACTTATTTTTGAGCTAAACCAGTTTCTATGGTTTTTATCTTCTAAAAACTGTTACAGATTTTTCAAATAACATTTGAAAAAGTATTCTAAGTTCTTAACATCTTCATTTATCCAACAAGCTTGTACACTGTGTAAACATGGTCATAGAATATTTACAAGAATTTCTGGATACTCTTCACCCAGATGTACATGTTGTGAATATTATTGTGACCTTATATATGCCCTGCTCAACAACCTTTAATAATTCCATGTTGCCTAGAAAAATGAGAACAACCTCCTTAAATTGTTATTTACATATTCCACCAAAAGGTAGCAAACTATCCAGACATATTCACCACTTCTTCCCTGTGGCTTCCATATGCTCCAACCAAAGTGAGTACACTTTTACTATATAGAGCACTGCATTTTACAGCCTTAGTTTTGCTCATTTTGTTCCTCCTTCTCTAGGTAGTTAACACTCTATTTTTGAACTTCCTGGAAGTAGAATCATACAGTATGAACTCTTCTTTCATAAGATATTATGTCTGTGAAATTTAACTATCTGGTTGAGTGCAGCCGTATAAAAGCCATTTTGCCACTTATTTATCCATTTTTTTAATATACCACTTTTTAAAAGCCTGTTATACTCTTGGTAGATTATTTATTGTTGGATTATTTCCAGTATTACCTATTATGACTAAAGATGCTATGGGCATTCTTGTACATGTCTTTCGATATGCATATTCATATTTTTTTTAGGAATGGAATTTCTGGATCATAGTGTTTACCTGTGTTTAGTAGATAGTGCCTAACAGTATTTCAAAGTGATTGTATTGAATTATAGCTCGATAAGCAGATATGAGAGATTTAGTGTGGCTCTATCCTTACCAATACTTTGTATTTTCATGTCTTTCCCTCTACTGCAGTAGATTTGCTGTGGTATCTTGTTTTGAATTTTTCTCATAACTAATAATGTTTAATACCTTTTCATTTGCTTATTGGCCATTTCAGTATTCACTTTTGTAACACAATCAAGTGTTCGTGTATTTTTCAGTTGGTTTATACACTTTTTTCTTACTGATTTGTAGAAGTTCTTTATATATTATAAATACCACACTGTTTGTTCTTGCAAATGTCCATTCTAAATTCGGAGGCTTTCTTTTTTTATTCTCTTTATGGTTTGTTTTGATGAACAGAATGCTTCTAATTTTATTTCTTTATTTATTTTTAATTTATTGTTGTTCAATTACAGTTGTCTGCATCCTCTCCCCTCCCCTCTCCCCACCCCCTCCAATCCCACCTCTCTCCCCTGCCCCCACCCTCCCCCTTGGTTCTGTCCATGTGTCTTCCATAGTGGTTCCTGAAAACCCTTCTCCCCACAGTCCCCTCCCCGTTCCTCTCTGGCTATTGTTACATTGTTCTTAATTTCAATGTCTCTGGTTATGTTTTTCTTGCTTTTTTTGTTGTTGTTGATTATATTCCAGTTAAAGGTGAGATCATATGATATTTGTCCCTCACCACCTGACTTCTTTCGCTTAGCATAATGCTCTCCAGGTCCATCCATGCTGTTGCAAAGGGTATAAGCTCCTTCTTTCTCTCTGCTGTGTAGAATTCCATTGTGTGAATGTACCATAGTTTCTTGATCCACTCATTTGCTGATGGGCACTTAGGTTGCTTCCAGCACTTGGCTATTGTAAATTGTGCTGCTATGAACTTTGGAATGCATAGGTTCTTTTGGATTGGAGTTTCAGGGCTCTTATGGTACAATCCCAGTAGTGGAATTGCTGGGTCAAAAGGCAGTTCCATTTTTAGTTTTCTGAGGAAATTCCATACTGTTTACCACAGTGACTGCACCAGTCTGCATTCCCACCAACAGTGCACTAGGGTTCCCTTTTCTCTGCATCCTCTCCAATACTTATCTGTTGCTTTGTTGATGATGGTCATTTTGACTGGTGTGAGGTGGTATCTCATTGGGGTTTTAATTTGCACCTCTCTGATGGCTAGTGATGCTGAGCATCTTTTCATATGTCTCTGGGCCCTCTGTATGTCCTCCTTGGAGAAGTGTCTGTTCAAGTCTTTTGCCCATTTTTTAATTGGGTTTTTTGTCTTCCTGGAGTGGAGTTGTATGATTTCTTTATATATTTTGGATATCAAACACTTGTCTGAGGTATCATTGGCAAATATGTTTTCCCATATGGTTGGTTCTCTTTTTATTTTAATACTGTTTTCTTTAGTTGTGCAGAAGCTTTTTATTTTGATGAGGTCCCATTTGTTTATTCTTTCCTCTATGTCTCTTGCTCTAGGGGACATATCAGTGAAGATGTTGCTGTGTGGAATGTCTGATATTTTCCTACTGATGTTTTCTTCTAGGACTTTTATGTAACTTTTATTTAAGTCTTTTATTCACCTTGAATTTATTTTTGTGTATGGTATAAGTTGGTGCTAGAGTTTCATTTTTCTGCATGTAGCTGTCCAGATCTCCCAACACCATTTATTGAAGAGGCTATTTTTACTCCATTTTATGCTGCTGCCCCCTTTGTCAAAAATTAATTGGCTGTAAAGTCTTGGGTTTATTTCTGGGCTCTCTATTCTGTTCCATTGTTCTATCTGTCTGTTTTTATGCCAGTACCAGGCTGTTTTGATTACAGTGGCCTTGTACTACAATTTGATATCAGGAATTGTGATCCCTCCTGCTTTGCTCTTCTTTCTCAAAATTGCAGCAGATATTTGGGGTGGTTTATGGTTCCATACAAATTTTTGAAGTGTTTGTTCTATATCTGTGAAATATACCATTGGTACTTTGATAGGGATTGCATTGAATCTATAATTTGCTTTGGGTAATATGGACATTTTGATGATGTTGATTCTTCTGATCCCTGAGCATGGTATATGTTTCCATTTGTTTGTGTCTTCCACAATTTCTTTCTTCAGTGTTGTGTAGCTTTCTGAGTACAGGTCTTTTACCTCCTTGTTAGGTTTATTCCTAGGTATTTTATTTTTCTTGTTGCTATATCAAATGGGATTTTTCCCCTGATTTCTGCTTCTAATGTTTCATTGTTGGTATACAAAAATACCTTTGATTTCTGGATATTGACTTTATATCCCACTGTTTTGCCAAATTCATTTATTAGGTCGAGTAGTTTTTTTGGTGGAGTCTATAAGATTTTCTATGTACACTATCATGTCATCTGCAGACAATGACAGTTTTGTTTCCTCCTTTCCAGTTTGGATGCCATTTATTTCTTTTTCTTGTCTGATTGCTGTGGCTAAAACTTCCAGTACTGTGTTGAATAGAAGTGGTGATAGTGGACAACCTTCTCTTGTTCCTGGTCTTAGTGGGACAGATTTTAGTTTTTGCCCATTGAGTATGATATTGGCTGTAGGTCTCTCATATATGGCCTTTATTATGTTGAGGAATGCTCCCTCTATTCTCACTTTGCTGAGTATTTATATCATAAATGGGTGCTGTACCTTATTGAATACTTTTTCTGCATCTATTGATATGATCATGTAATTTTTGTCTTTGCTTTTGTTTATGTGATGTATTACGTTTATTTGCGAATATTGTACCATTCTTGTATCCCTGGGATGAATCCCACTTGGTCATGGTGTATGATCTTTTTTAATATAATATTGGATGTGGTTTGCCAATATTTTGTTGAGGAATTTAGTGTCTATGTTCATCAGCGATATTGGCCTGAAGTTTTCTTTCTTTGTTGTGTCTTTATCTGGTTTTGGGATTAGGATGATGCTGGCATCATAAAAAGAGTTTGGGAGTCTTCCATTATTTTGGATTTTTTGGGATAGTCTGCAAAGGATAGGGGTTAGCTTTTCCTTCAATGCTTTGTAGAATTCTCCTGTGAAACCATCTGGTCTAGGCTTTTGTGTGTCGGGAGTTTTTTGATTACTGCTTCAATTTCATCTGCTTTTATTGCTTAGTTCAGGCTTTCTGCTTCTTCTTCACTGAGTTTTGGAAAATTATATTTTTCTAGAAATTTGTCCATTTTACCTAGGTTTTCAAATTTCTTGGCATACAGTTCTTTGTAGTAGTTTCTACAATCCTTTGTATTTCTGTTGTAATTTCTTCTCTTTCATTTCTGATTGTGGTTATTTGGGTCCGCTCTCTTTTTATCTTGATGAGCCTGATTAAAGGCTTGTCGATTTTGTTTATCTTTTCAAAGAATCAGCTCCTGGATTCATTGATCCTTAGAATTGTGCTTTTAGTCTCTATGTCATTTAATTCTTCTCTGATCTTGGTTATTTCCTTCCTTCTACTTGCTCTGGGCTGTCTTTGTTGTTATTCCTCGAGTTCTTATAGGCACAGGTTTGGGTCGTTTGTTTGAAATAGTTCTATCTTTTTTAGGTAGGCCTGTATCACTATGAAATCCCTCTCAGGACTGCCTTCAACTGTGTCCCATAAGTTTTGGGTTGTTGTCAGTTCATTTTCATTTGTTTCCAGAAACTTTTTGATTTCTTCCTTAATCTCATTCTTGGCCCATTCATTGTTTAATAGCATGCTATTCAATCTCCATGATTTTGAGTGTTTTGGTTTTTTTTTTCCTTGGGGTCTAGTTTCAGTCCTTTGTGGTCGGAGAAAATGCTTGATATGATTTCAGTTTTCTTGAATTTGTTGAGACTTGTTTTGTGTCCTATCATATGGTCTATCTTTGATAATGTTCCATGCGCATTTGAAAAGAATGTGTATTTAGCTTCTTTGGGGTGAAAGGCTCTGTATGTATCAGTTAAGTCCATTTCATCTAGAGTATTATTCAATGCCACAGTATCTTTGTTGATATTTTGTTTGGAAGACCTGTCCATTTTTGACAGTGGGGTGTTAAAATCCCGTACTATAATTGTGTTGCTGTCAATATCTTTCTCGAAGCCCTCCAAGATTTTCTTTATGTATTTGGGTGCTCCTATGCTGGGTGCATATATATTTACAATGTTTATGTCTTCTTGGTGGATTGTTCCCTTGAGTATTATGAAGTGTCCTTCTGGGTCTCTATTTATGACCCTTTTTTGAAGTCTATTTTGTGTGATATGAGTATTGCTACCCCAGCTTTTTTTTCCTGTCCGTTTGCTTGGAAAATTTGTTTCCAGCCTTCACTTTCAGTCTGTGTAGGTCTTTTGTCCTGAGGTGGGTCTCTTAGAGGCAGAATATGTGTGGGTCATGTTTTCTTATCCATTCAACTATTCTATGTCTTTTGATTGGAACATTTAATCTATTTACATTTAAGGTTATTATGATAGGTACTTATTAATTGCCATTTTCCTATTTGTACCTGTGTTCCTCTCTCTCTCTCTCTTTTTCCTTCCTTTCCTTAAAGCAGTCACTTTAGCATCTCTTGCAGAGCTTGTTTGGTGGAGGTATATTATTTTAGACTTCTTTTGTCTGGAAAGCTCCTTGTTTGGCTTCCTATCTTGATTGAGAGCCTTGCTGGGTACAGTAGCCTTGGCTGCAGGCCTCTGGTTCTCATTACTTGGAATATTTCTTGCCATTCTCTTCTGGCCTGGAGCATTTCCATTGAGAAGTCAGCTGCTAACATTACTGGGGCTCCCTTGTATGTTACTTCCTGTTTCTCCCTTGCTGCCTTTAAGATTTTCTCTGTCTTGGAATTTTGTCATTTGAATTATGATGTGTCTTAAAGTGGGCCTCTTTTGGTTCCTGTTGATTGGGACTCTCTGTGTTTCCTGGATTTGTGTGACTTTTTCTCTCATCAAATTAGGGAAGTTTTCCATCATTACTCTTTCAAACATGTTTTCTAACCCTTGCTCTTCTTCTTCTCCTTCTGGTATCCCTATTATATGGATATTATTACATTTCATGTTGTTCTGCATTTCCCCAAATCCCTCTTCATTCTTTCTGAACCTCTTTTCCTTTTCTTGCTCTTTCTGGGCATTTTTTTCTACCTTGTTCTCCAACTTGCTGATGCAATCCTCGGCTTCATCGAGCCTGCTTTTGATTCTTTCTACTGTGTTCAGTTCAGAAATTGTATTCTTCATTTCCTCTTGGCCCTTGTGGATAGTTTCTATTTCCTTTTTCATGTTGATATAGTTTGCAGTGAGTTCATTGTAGTTTCCCTGTAGTTTCTGGTAATTCTCTGTGAGCTCATTGAGCTTCCTGATAACCAATGCTTTGAACTCAATATCTGATAATTGACTTGCCTCTGTTTCATGTATCATTCTTTCTAGGGTTTCCTTCTTTCTTTTCATTTGGGGATTGTTTCTTGGTATTCCCATTGTTTGTGAGATTTCTTGTTGTCTCTGTTTCTTAAATTGATCTGTTTTGACTCCCTGGGTTTATGGTATGAACTTCTGTGATAGAATACCTGTGAGATTCAGTGGTGCAGTCTTCTTAATCTCCTGAGCTTGCTGGTTGTGGGCTGTCATTTATGTTGGCTCTCTGTGTGTCTTTGGGTTTTGATTGTTGTTGGGTCTTTCTTTGGTGGGTCCTTTCCTCCAGTTGGTTAACTGAGGGTCACTCCATCCACCACGCCCTGTATTCTGTTGTGCAGGTGTGGACAGGTTGTGTTGAAGCTGATTCTTCTGTGTGAACAAGGTTTTGAGGCTTCTCTCTCACTCTTGTTCAGTTGTTTGTTGTGGGTATTTTCTCTACCAATTGGTTGTACTTCCAGGTCGGTCCTGGATTGAGGTTAGTGTGGGTTCCACTTCCTTCTTCACCTTCTTCTGTTGTTTTCTGTTGGTGGTTCCATTGTTGTGGATTTCCTTTTCCAGCAGGTGTACCAGTGTTCACTGCTCCCACCTTGCAAGTTCTCTGGAATAGCAAAATGAAATTTGTCTCACTGTCTCTGTTTTTTGGGGATGAGCCCTTTTGGTTTGAACTCTGGTCTTTTCACAGCTCCAGGTTTTAATGTCTCACCTGTGGGAAAAGAAGAGCGAGAGAGAAAAAAAGGGAAGGAAGAAAGGGAGAAGGAATAAAAAAAGGAAAGGAAGGAAGGAAGGAAGAAGGAGTGAAGAAAAAAGAGAGAAGGAAAGATAATAAGAAAGAATTTTAAAAAATAAGCAGGAAGGAAGAAGAAATAAAGGAAAGGAAGGAAGAAGGAATAAAAGGGAAGAAGGAAAGGAAGAAGGAATTAAAATTTTTTTAATTAAGAAATAAAAATAAATAAATAAAAGGAAGGAACAAGAAATAATAAAGGAAAGGGAGGAAGAAGGAATAAAACAGCAAAGAAGGACTGAAAGCAAGAAGGAATTGAAAAAAAAAAAAAGCCTTCTGCTGGCTTTAAATCAGTCAGGCCTGTTCTTCTGGTCTTCCTGGCTGTGTCAGGCTGGGAAGTTATGGGTTTCGTTTTTCTTCCTTCTTGAGACATACTCTTTGCTATTGTCCAGCTTCCAGCCCAGTTCCTAGGTGCCCTTCTGCACCCAGTCTAGGCTTTTAATCCTCCAGTTGTGCTGTCCTTGAGGTGCACCAATTAGAGGCAACTCACACTCCACCTTCTTGCTCTTTGCTGACCTAGATGCTAGGGACTCTCAGCACCCCTTCCGGGTAGTTTAGCCCCCCCACTGAGTCAAGCCTATCCGAGGACCTCAGCTCCCCTCTGTGGGGTGCTTCTGCCTTTCTCCTACGGAGCTAGTTGGCCCTGCAGGGCTCCGGGAGCAGGGGCTGGGTGGGAGGCGCTTCGTCCTCAGTGCCCCTGGTGTGAGCTCTGCGACCTGTGTGCACCACCCCTGGTGCTTCTGGAGTGGGTGCAGACAGGCCACCACCAGGCTGCTGATCACCAGGAATGGATCGACCACGGGGCTGCGGGAGGCATGGGCGTAGGAGGCTAACAGCTGCTGTGGAGAATTCCCCAAACAGCCATGGAGTGCCTCTTTTTTTCTATTTTTTCTTTTTGAAAAATTCTTTCTGTTTAAGCCCGCTGGTCCAGACAAGCACCTGGCCTCTCACACAGCCCAGCCTGGCTCTCTCCCAAGAATCTTGCAGCAGACCCTGTGGCACCAGGCCTGGGGCTGCAGCCCGCCCTGGTCGCAGTGCTGGTCCCAGGGACCTGATTGTCCCAAAGCACTCTCCTTGCCATTCGATCATTCAACATTCCTATAATTTTTGGACTCCAATCTTCATATATGATGGAATACCATTGGCTGTTCACTCTGTTCCACAGAAGATCAGCTAGGTGTTTCACCAGTGCGCAGGGGGAAGTGGACTCAGCTCCCACGTATCTTGCTACCATCTTCCTCCTGATGTTTTCTGATATTATATTTATTTTTGCATATTAAACTTGTACTTAGTCACTGTGTTGAAATCATGTATAAATTTTAGTAGTTTATCTCTCAAGTCTTTTGAATATTCTGTGTACACAATCATGTCATCTCAGAATGACAGTCTTTATTTCCTTTCTTCCAATCCTTAGGTCTTGCATTTGTTTTTCTCACCTTATTGTCCTGACTCCTATGTCCAGTAAAATGTAGAATATGAGCAGATATCTTTTTGTAGCTCTTCATCTCAGGAAGAAAGCTTTCAATATACCATCACTAAATAAAGTGTTTTTTAATATCAGTTCTTGTAGAAACTCTGTATTTAATTAAGGAAGTTACCTTCCTTAGCATCGTCTCTCCTTTTCAAGAGGTTGATATGATGATCATGATCATGGTGGTTCTTTTTATGGTTTGGATTTTATCAAATACTTTTAATGCATATAACATTCATGTTTCAAACATTAAACCTTGTATTGTAGAATAAATTATGTTAATTATAATGTGTTATCCTTTTTATAGATCTCTATTATTTGCTAATATTTTGTTTAGGTATTTTACATTTATATGCCAGAAGGAACTGGCCTGCAAATTTTCTTTCTTATAAAACTCAATTCAGATTTTCATATGAAGTTTATGTTGGCTTTATATATTTGGTTCAAAAGTATTTCCTCTGTTTTTATTTTCTGGAAGAGTTTGAACTAAGATTGGTGATATTCCTAACATTTTGTCTCAGCACAAAATCTATTTGGTGAAACATTCCATGTACATTTGAAAGAAATGTGCATTTGCAGGTGTTAAATATATACTAAAATCTTAAATACTTCATGTTTATTAATTGTGTTTTTAAAATCTATTGTTGGTGATTGTTTGCAGTAGGGGGATTGTATCAGTCATTGATAGAAGAATGCATTATAATGGTGGGTTTCTCTAAATCAGTTATTAGTTCTGTAAAGTTTTACCTCATACTGTGAGACTATGTTATCAGAGCATAAACATTTAGAATAGTTCAATCATTGTATTATGGACCCTTTTATTATAATAAAATTTTCCTCTTTAACCTTAGTTTCCCTTTTTAACTGAACTAATGGCTACTTCCTCTTATATTTTAAAAACTACAATACATTTTTGCTTTACAATTTCATAATTTATATTTTGTAACCCTTGTCATTTAACATTTTTGTGCTTTTATATTTAGTTGACTCTCATAAGAATATATAGTTGGGTTTGCTAATTTTTATATTTCACCCTGACATTTAGTTTTATTTTAATTGATGTATTCATACTGTTTTAATTAAGAGTATGATATGTCATCTTTCTATTTGTTTTCTATTTGTTCAATCTGTTTTATGTTTCTCTTTTGCCTTTTTTTGCATTAAGTGTGAATTTTTGTTTTTCCCCTTTCCTCCTTTATTAGCTTGTTACTTTGTGATTGTATTTTTCCATGTATTTCATTCCTTCCTACATTAAAAATGCTTCTATCAGGTATCATTTTCCTGTGCCTGAAGAACTTTCTTTAGTATATATTTTAGTTCGGGTCAGTTTTTGACTGCTTGAAATTTCTTTTACTGTGTGTTTTCAGTTTTCACATTAAGTTTACATTCCATATTTTTTGTATTCATTTCAGGTGTATAGCATAGTGGTTAGACAATCATATACTTTGCCAAGTGTTTCCTCCTGATATTTCTAGTACCCAACTGGCCATACATAATTATTACAATATTGTTGACTACATTTCTATGCTATAGTTTACATCCCCATGACTATTTCATAAATACCAATTTTACTTCTCAATCCCTTCAACTTTTTCAGCCTGTCCCCTAACTCCCCTCCCCTCTGAAATTATCAACATGTTCACAGTATTTGTAAGTCTGTTTGTGTTTTGTTTGTTCATCTAACTCTTTAGATTTCACATATAAGTGAAATTGTATGGTATTTTTCTTTCTCTGGCTGACTTATCTCAATTAGCATAGTGCCCTAAATGTCCATCCATGTGGTTGAGAACAGTAGAATTTTGTTCTATTTTATGGCTAAGTAACTGTGTGTGTGTGTGTGTGCTATCTATCAGTCATCTATCTGTATACTATTAGTCTGTCCAGAAGGTATCCATCCATATGATATGAAAAATAGGGACATTTATTGAAGAAGATACAAGATACAAGAAACATTGTACATAGGACAATGATACCTTAGTCCTCTTCAAAGTAGGCACCTGGGGACCTCACACAGTTCTCCCAGTGGCCATCAGCTGGCTGGACATGTTTTCCTGAATCTCATTGATGGTCTGAATTTTCTTCCCTTTCAAATATGATTTTAGTTTTGGGAAAAGCCAGAAGTTGCAGGGCACCAAATCTGGGTTGTGTAGGGGTGGGGTAGAGGGTGAATCACCTGGGTAATTTGATGTCTTGCCCAAAACTCTGTGTGAGATGTGATGCATGAGCTTTTGCATTGTTGTGATGAAGCTATCAATCACCAGTTGCCCACACCTGTGGCCTTCTGAATCCTCTGAATAGTTTTTGCAGAGGAATGTTCAAGCTTAATGCAAAATTTGATGTGGATTTCTTGCTCCACTCACTTAGTCATTTTGAATGTGGTGGCCATACAGTACATGTGCTCATTCAATGTCCCTACTACCCTCAATGACTAGTACAGTGAAGTTGTCATTGTTTACACTTGCACAATCTAGTCCACTCTTTTTGGCTGTCAGGTTACATCAATGTTGCGCAAACTGTTCTTGTTATATTGACAATGGCTGGACTTTTTCCAGTTTCTCTTCTTCTCCTCCTCTTCTCTTCTCTTCTCTTCTCTTCTCTTCTCTTCTCTTCTCTCTCTCTCTCCCCCTCCCCCCTCTCTCTCTCTCCACACACACACACACACACACAGAGGGATACATATATTCTTTCAAATTAGTGTTTTGAGTTTCTTCAAACATATATGCAAAAGTGGAAGCTGGGTCATAATACAGTTCCAGTTTTAAGTATTTGACACTTCTCCATTCTGTTTTTCACAGTGTTTACACCAATCTGCATTCTCACCAACAGAGTACTAGGGTTCCCTTTTTTTAACATCCTTGCCAACTTTTGTCTGTTGATTTATTAACAATAGCCATTCTGACAGATGTGAGATGAAATCTCAT
The DNA here is from genome assembly GCA_004026765.1 of Micronycteris hirsuta. Taxonomy (NCBI): domain Eukaryota; kingdom Metazoa; phylum Chordata; class Mammalia; order Chiroptera; family Phyllostomidae; genus Micronycteris; species Micronycteris hirsuta. The sequence continues at coordinate 34,334 of PVJI01011495.1, read as the reverse complement.
CATGGTTTTAATTTGCTTTTCTCTGATGATTAGTGATGTTGAACATTTTTTCACATGTCTATTGACCATCTGTGCATCCTCTTTAAAGAAATGTCTATTCAGGTCCTTTGCCCAATTTTTAAATTGGATTTTGTTTTTATGAGTTGTAGGAATCTTTATAAATTTTGGATATTAACCCCTTATCAGATGTATCACTGGTAAATATTTTTCCCCATTCAGTGGGATTCTTAAAAATTTTGTTGATGGTTTCCTTTGCTGTGCAAAAACTTTTTTTTTGTTTCATGTCTAATTTTTATTCTGAAATGTAAAGCTCTTCTGAATTAATGTACAGTTACATGCAATATTGTATTGGTTTCAGGTGTAGAACATGGTGAGATTTAACATTTATATACCTTACAAAATGATCACCACAAAAAGTCCACTATCCATCTGTCACCATACGAAGTTATTGTGACATTGATATTAATATTCCTTATGTTGTACTTTACATCCCCATGACTTATTTACAAGTTTCTACCTCCTAATCCCCTTAGCCCTTTTGCCCATACCCCCACTGCCCAACCCTCTGGCAATTACCAGTTTTTCTGTATCTATGGGTCAGTTTGTCCTGTTTGTTCATTCTAGTTTTTTAGTTCCCACCTCTAAGTGAAATGATACAGTATTTGTCTTTCTCTGACTTAATTTCACTTAGCATAATACCCTCTAGGTCAATCTGTGTTGTTGCAAATGGCAAGATCCGTTTCTTTTCTAGCTGTGTAACATCCCAGTGCATTGTGCACACACACACACCCGCTTCTTTATCCATTCATCTAGTGATGAACGCCTGGGTTGCTTCAATAACTTGGCTAGTGTAAATAACACAGCAGTAAACAGAGGTGCGTATATCTTTTTGAATTGTTCCACTTATGGAGGCTTATCTGAAGAAAAAAATTGCTGGGTCCTTCTTTGTCTGTTATATACCCTTTGTTTTAAAGTCTTGTCTGATATAAGTATTGCTATCCCAGCTTCTGGTTTTTTTTTTTTCCATTTCCATGAAATATCTTTTCCATTTATTTATTTCCAATCTCTATGTATCTTTCAATCTGGAGTCTCATGTAGGCAGTATATATTGGGGCCTTTTTTGTTTGTTTGTTTGTTTTTTGTTTTGTTTTAAACCATTCAGTCATCCTGTTTTTGCAATGGAGCATTTAGTCAACTTCAATTGAAGTAATTATTGATAGGTATATGCTTATTGCCATTTTAATTGTTTTCATACTACATTTATAAGTGGTTGGTCTACTATCTTTACTATATGTTTGCCTTTACTGGTACATATTTTTTCATCTTGTTTCTAGTTTTGGCCTTCTCCACTTACAGAATTCCCTTTAACATTTCTTGTAGTGCTGGTTTAGTGGTGATGAACTCCTTTAACTGTTGCTTATCTGAGAAAAATCTTGATTTCTCCTTCTGTTCTGAATGATAAACTTGCTGTGTAGAGTATTCTTGGTTGTAGGTTTTTTCCTTTCATCATGTTGACTATATCATGCCACTCCCTTCTGGCCTACAAAGTTTCCATTGAAAAGTCAGCTGACAGTCTTATGGGAATACCCTTGTATGTAACTAGTTGTTTTTCTCTTGCTGCTTTTAAGATTCTCTCTATCTTTAACTTTCAACAACTTAATTATAATGTGTCTTGGCGTGGGTCTCTTTGGGTTCATCTTGTTTGGGACTCTCTGTGCTTCCTGGATTTGGATGTCTGTTTCCTTTGACAAGTTACAAAAATCTTCAGCCATTATTTCCTCAAATAGGTTTTCTATCCCTTTCTCTCTCTCTTCTCCTCCTGGGACCCCTGTGATTCAAATGTTAGTACGCTTGATGTTGTCCCATAGGTCTCTTATGCTATCTTCATTCTTTTCAATTCTTTTTTCTTTTTGATCTTTCAGTTGGGTGACTTCCACTATCCTGTTTTTCTGATTGCTGATCCATTCTTCTGTGTCATCAGATTTGCTGTTAATTCCCTGCAATGATTTTTTCATTTCACTTGTTGCGTTCTTCAGTTCTGTTATGTCCTTTCTTAGAATTTTTAGGTCTTTGTTCAAGTTGCTGAAGTTCTGACTGAGATTATTTGTTTGTCTGCACAGTTGAAAGTGCATCTTCATGACTGTTATTTTGAACTCTTCATCTAGTAGACAGCTAACCTCAGTTTCATGTAGGTCTTTTTCTGGGATTTTATCCTGTTTTTGTTTGTTTGTTTGGAACATATTCTTTTCTATCTTCATTTTGCCTATTTGTTTCTATGTATTGTATTGGGTAGTTAAGCTAAATCTCTTGGTCTTGAAAAAGTGGCCCTATTTTCCTGTGGGGCCCTGATTTCAATGTCCCCCTTGTTACCAAAGCCAGGTGGTCTCGAGGGGGGACTAGTATAGCCTCCTGTTGTGGCTGGGCCACAACTTTTGTGGACACACTAGCAGGCAAGGCTGCTATCTGGCCTGCTGGTTGTGAGCCCTGGTCACAGCTGTTGCAGGCTCATTGGAATACAAGAAAAGGCTTTGATGTGGCTGGCTGCAAAGCCCACCCCCAGTGTTGCAGACACACTGCTGTGTGCTGGTGCTGAGTGATGCTGCCCACTGTGTGTGGCAGGGCAGGAAGTGCTTTTGAGGGGTGCTACCCTGGGTAGGCCCTCAGGGAAATGCCAGGGTGGGGCGAACAGTGTTAACAAGGTTAATGGACAGTGTCAGACCAGTCAGGTTAAAGGAAGGGGAAAAATGGTACCCACAAGTACCTGTGGCATGAGCAAGTTCCAACAGATCCCTGTCCCTCCAGCACACACCCTAAAATTAGTCAATGTATCACCTTCATGTATGACCTAGATGCTTTTCAAACTGCTTTTTCTGTGCCAGAACTCAGAATGAGTGAAACCTGGGTTTCCTACAGCCCTTGGCTCTCCCAGATGTAAGCCTCGCTGGTTTTCAAAGACAGATGTTATGAGGGCTCCACTTCCTAGTTCAGGTCAACAAGTTTAGGATTCAGACCCTTCGCTCTCCAGGGACGACCTCCGAGGTTGTGATAACCCTCCCACTCGAGAGTCACTGCAAGAGGAGTAGGGTAGGTGCTGACTAGGCTTAGTCTCTACCCCTCCTACCCTTTTCAATGTGGTTTTTACTTTATATCTGTAGTTGTAGAAAATCTTTCTGCTAGTCTTCAGGTGGTCTTTGGTTGTTCTACATGTAGTTGCAGTTTTGGTGTCAATGAGAGGAGGTGAGCTCAGGATCTTCCTACTCTGCCATCAAGAGCAAAGGGGAATTGGACTTCCTAAGATGGCGTCATAGGTGAATGCGCTGTGCTGCCTCACACAACCAAACAAGGAAAAAATCAGAAAGTTACACAGCCAAAACCAGCCAGATCTGACAGAAAATCGAATTGAGAGGAAGTCCGACAACCAAGGAATTAAAGAAGATACATTCATCCAGCCTGGTGAGCCAGGTGGAGCAGGGCGGAGGGAGAACGCTCGGCGACCCTGCAGCGAGCTGGTGAGCAGACGGCAGGTCCGCGGTTGGAGGGGCGGTTCCTGCGGGGCTGCAGCACACCGAGACGGGGTGCCTGACCAAAGCGCGGCCAGCGCCCGGCTCATCTGGACCCAGCGGGCCAAGACTGGTGGACCAGGCAGGTCCGCATTCGCGTGCAGACAAACCGGGAGAGAAAGCAGGGCACAACCCATCGGTGCAGATTGAGAGCACCTGTGGGGGTGGAGTCGGCAGTGGGAGGAGCTCCCGACCTCATAGGAGAGTTCGCTGGGGAGACCTGCGGGGGATTGGAGCTGTGCAGCCCGTCCACCGACCCCGGCCCCCGGAGCCAGCGCAGAGGGGCTTGAGTTGCTTGTGAGAGGCGGTGTGGGTGCGGAGAGCGGAGTGGGTGCCATTGTGCTCCCGGGTCCCACCCCCACAGGCTACCTCACAGCACAACTACCAGGAGTTTCCCTGCCCAGGTGAACCCCAAGGCTCTGCCCCCCTTACAGTAACAGGCGCACCGAGGGGAAAAAAAATGGCCCAAAGAAAGGAACAGATCAAAGCTCCAGAGCTAACCAACTAAGAGATAGCCAACCTATCAGATGCACAATTTAAAACCCTAGTAATAAGGATGCTCACAGAATTCGACGAAAAATTATCGAAATTGCTTGAACAAATGAGGAGAGATCTGCAGGGAACCAATAGGGATAAGAAGGAAACTGGGGCTCAAATCAACAGAGTGGACCAGCAGAAAGAAAAAAACATCCAACCAGAAAAGAATGAAGAAACAAGAATTCAAAAAACGGAGGAGGGGCTCAGAAACCTCCAGGACATCTGTAAACGTCCCAACGTATGGATCATAGGGCTGCCAGAAGGAGAAGAAGAAACCCAAGGAATTGAAAAATTATTTGAACACATAATGATGGGGAATTTCCCAAAGCTGGTGAAGGAAATAGACTTTCAGGAAGTCCAGGAAGCTCAGAGAGTCCCAAAGAAGTTGGACCCAAAGAGGAACACACCAAGACACATCATAATTACGTTACCGAAGATCAAAAATAAGGAAAGGATCCTAGAAGCCGCAAGAAAAAAGGAGACAGTTACCTACAAAGGAATGCCCATAAGACTGTCAGTTGATTTCTCAAAAGAGACCTTACAGGCAAGAAGGGCTGGGCAGAAGCATTCCAAGTCATGAAAGGCAAGGACCTACATCCAAGAATACTCTATCCAGCAAAGTTTTCATTTAGAATGGAAGGACAGATAAAGTGCTTATCAGATAAGGTCAAGTTCAAGAAATTTATCACCACCCAGCCTTTATTGTATGAAATGTTAAAGGGAGTTATATAAGGTATGGAGGAATATCAACAGGGGAGTGGTAGGGGGAGAGGGTGGGAATGGGGCACAGAACAAGTAGCATAAATGGGGGGTAGACAACAGACGGGGGAGGTTAAGAATAGTACAGGGAGTGCAGGAGCAGAAGGACTTATGTGTATGACCTGCGGACAAAACTAAAGGGAGGGGAAAGGGGAGGTAAAGGGGTGGGGGGCAAGAAGGGGGGGAAGTGGGACAACTATAACAGCATAATCAATAAAATATAGTTAAAAAATAAAAATAAAGATTATGGTAAAAAAAAAAAAAAAACCCAAAAAAACAAAAACAAAGAGCAAAGGGGCCTTGCTCTTGAATGCCAATTTAGCTTGTCCGTGAAAACTCGTTCCCTGTGGTTGGTGCATTGCCCCTGCAGAAAATGTGCCTCCACATCAGATCGCTGGAGTCACTGCCAAAAACTTGTTGTTTGATGTAGTTCATTTGCTTATTTTTTCTTTTGTTTTCCAGAGGAGATATAGTAGAAAAAATATTGCTAAGTGTTCGAGATTTTACTTCCTATGTACTTTTTAGGATTTATTTGGTATTGAATGTTACATTTAAGCATTTAATCCATTTTGAGTTTAGTCTTGTATCCAGCAAAGATTTCATTTAGAATGGAAGGGCAGAGAAAGTGCTTCGCAGATAAGGTCAAGTTCAAGAAGTTCATCACCACCCAGCCTTTATTGTACGAAATGTTAAAGGGACTTATATGAGATATGGAGGAATATCAACAGGGGAGTGGTAGGGGGAGAGGGTGGGAATGGGGCACAGAACAAGTAGCATAAATGGGAGGTAGACAACAGACAGGGGGAGGTTAGAATAGTATAGGAAGTGCAGGAGCAGAAAGACTTATATGTATGACCTATGGACAAAACTAAAGGGAGGGGAAAGGGAGGGTAAGGGAGTGGGGGGCAAGAGGGGGGGAAAGTGGGACAACTGTAACAGCATAATCAATAAAATATAGTTAAAAAAAAGAAAGTAGTCTAGTTTTCTTCTTTTTTGCCTATATTTGTCCAATTTTTCTGACACCATTTATTGAGTAGACTATGTTTACCCCATTGTATGTTCTTGCCTCTTCTGTCAAATATTAATTGACTAAAAAGGCATGGGTTTATTTCTGGGCTTTCTATTCTGTTCCATTGATTTGTATGTCAGTTTTTATTCCAATACCATGCTGTTTTGATTACTATGGCCTTACAGTATAGTTATAATAGGTATTGTGATTTCTTCAACTTTGTTCTTTTTCCTCAAGAGTACTGTGGCTATTTGGCATTTTTTACGGTTCTATATAAATGAATTATTGGATTATTTGTTTTAGTTCTGTGAAATATGATCTTGATAGGGATTGCATTGAATCTATAGGTTGCTTTGGGTGGTATGCACATTTTAACAGTGTTAATTCTTCCTATCCATGAACATGTTATTTATTTCTATTTATTTGTATCTTCAATTTCTTCAGTGTTATATTTTCTGAGTACAGGTTTTTCATCTCCTTGATTAAATTTATTCCTAGGTATTTTTTGGGTGCAATTGTAAATGAAATTGTTTTTTAGTTTCCCCTTCTGATAGTTCATTATTGGTGCATAAAAATGAAACTGATTTCTGGATATTTATTTTGTATCCTGCCACTATACTGAATTCATTGATCAATTCTAGTACAAAAGTTATTTGGTGGAATGTTTAGGATTCTCTGTATACAGTATCATGTCATCTGCAAATAATGACAGTTTTACTTCTTCCTTTCCAATTTGGATGTCTTTCATTTTTTCTTCTTGTCTCATGCAATGCCTAGAACTTTTGGTACCATGTTGAAGAAGAGTAGTAACAGTGGGCATCCCTCTCTCGTACCATCTTAACAGAAATGTGTTTGGTTTTTCCATATTGAGTATGATGTTAGCTGTGAATTTGTCATATATGCTCTTTATTATGTTGAGATATATTCTTTCAGTTCCCACTTTGCTGAAAGTTTTTATCATAAGTGGGTGTTGGATTTTGTCAAAAGCTTTTTCTGAATGTATTGATATTTCTTTTACTTTAAATTTGGAAGGGTATCTTCTCTAAATATAAACATTTAAGTAGGCATTTTTTGTGTTCAAAGATGCAGTTTTATTAGCTTCTGGCTTCTATGGACTCTATTGAAAATTCAGTAATAAATCTTATTTTTTCTCTTTTGAAGATATTGCCTTCCCACTCCCACTCCCAGGCTACTTTTAAGGTTTATTTCCTGGTTTTGTTTTTCATTGTGAGTGTAATTTTCTCTGTTTGGGGTTAGGAAGTCATATGACTTCTTTTTTTTTTTTTTTTTTTTTGATTTCTTGAGTCTGTTGTTGATGTCTTTCATCAGTTTTGGAAATTGCTTAGGCAGAGTTATTTCAAATATTAAATTTTTTGTTACTACTCTTCTATAAGGTAAAGTGGCTCCAAAAGCACATTAGAATTTCACTCATGTGTCTCTTAGACTCTTTTAAACATGTATCTCTTAGACTTTTTAAAAAATCATTCTTTTTTTGCTTCTTTGTTTTAATTTGGAAGTTTTCTACTGACCTGTTTTATAGGCCACTAATGATCTCTCCTGAGTTATTAAATTTTTTTTTAACCTATCAATTGAATTCTTAATTTTAGTTATTCCAATTTTTAGTTTGAAATTTCTACTTGATAATTTATTATAAATTCCAGTTATTTGTTGATGTTTTCTATCATTTTCTGTGTATAATTTGAACATATTGATATGGTACTTTCAAAGCTTTCTCAGTTAACTGAAACATTGGGATCACTTGTGGGTTTATTTCCATTGATTGTCTCTTATATTTTGAGTGAGTCTATTCTCTTTCTTAGCACTGAATTTTTGGTTAAGTATCAAAAATATATTTAAAAGTGTCAAGACTCTGGGAAATGTTTTCTTTCCTTAAAGAGGTTTTAATTTTATTCTGGCAGGCAGATACTATATAGGCAGAGATTGTTTTGAGGCTTATTTTCAAGCCTTGTTAGGGCTGGCGTATTTCTGGTTGCTCTTAATGTTGAGCCAATGTGATGTCTTAACTGAAAGTGAAATGTTTACCAGGTTACCTCCAGGTTTTCTGTCCCTGAGTTCTAATTCCTTTTGCGAAAGCATCAAGTAACAGACCAAATGTCTTTTTAGCTTCTTAGCACCCACTGTTGCCATTGCGCTTTGATCTGGGTTGCCCTCCTACACATGCCCTGCTCTGAACTGGCAAATGCACGAAGGAAAATTTTATGCATGACCGAACTGCCATTTCTGTGGTTCCCTACTCCTGGGGATCTTGGTCTTTCAGTTCTAACTGTCTTGGCATCCCTGCACATCAACCTCTGTCTCTTCATCCCAGTGAAACTGCTACAAGCCGGCCTCAGGTTTCTGTTTGGCTTCTCTTTTCTGTTAATAGAGTTGGAATTTCCCTGAAGGAAAATGGAGAGAAATACAGAGTTTACATCAGCAATTTACATCAGCATGCAACTCTACTCTCTGGGATCTTGTTTCTTTAACTTCTGACTGCTTTATTGCTCTTAAGTGCCTTCAGCTTTTTAAAAATTTGATATTTATAGATGTTTTCAGGAGGATCTTAATTCTAATCAAAGCTAAAACAGGACAAAATATAAGTGGATATTTCAAATCAATGATTATCTTAAATGTTTCAGGCATTGTTTTCACCACAGTAAACAAGAGAGATAAAATCCTGACCTCACAGAGCTTATATTTAACCCGAGGTGGCAGACAGTAAATAAGTATATAACTATACAGCACACTATAAGATATTGAAAATTACTATAAAAATAAGAAAGGCTTAGGGATAGAGCATACAATCTTATTGGAAGATCAGGGAAGGCCTGAATAAGGTATAATATTTTGATATAGATATGAAAATAAAGGAATAGCTATAGGGTAATACTTCTCTGGGCTAAGTATCAGACAAGTATGAAAGTCTTGAAACAGGAACTTCCTTGGTATGTTAAAGTAACTGAAAGTTAACAATAGGTAGAAATGATTAGTAATGGAAAAGCAAGCAAACAAACAAAAATGGCCACAGGTCAGTTCACATAAAGCCTAGGATATAATGTCAACAACTTTGATTTTATTTCAAATGTGATAGAACATTATTGTAGGATTTTAATAAGGAAGTTAAAGGTTTTTGTTTTAAATTGATGAATTTACTTGCAATGCAGAGATTATAGTTTAGGAGAACTAAAAATGAAAGCCAAGCACCAATTAGGAAGGTATGTTTGCTTTGCCTTCCTTTGATCTTTTTTTACCCTTTTTCTATTGCTGCCATTTTATTTTAAAATTAATCTTACAACTTCAGAAGGCATAACCAAATTACCAGAGTGTCCCTGTATTTCATTTCTCTATTTAACTTTTCTGTTTAGAAGTATAAGACTCATTTAACCAGGACTTTTCTTTTATCACTTATTTAGGTAATAAAAATAGCTGCCTTTGGATTAAGTCCATATTTCTCTTTTCTTTAAAACTTATCACAGTGCCATCATATAACATCTATTCAAACTTATTTTTTCCTTTCCAGCCAACAAAAATACTGAATGCTCACAATGTGGCTGGCATCATACTTGGGGATGGGATAGGCACATAAACAGATATAACATGGACTGAAGTTTAGATGATGTCAGAAATATTTTTGGATATTTGCAGTGCATTATAATTGCTGTAAAAATATTTTTAAAAATTAATAAACTAGCTAGGATCAAAAAGTTTGTGTCAGTCTGCCATGAAATTGTTGTATTGGTTTGTTGCGTCTCTGAAATGTGATTGCGTTTAGCAAACGGTTAACCAATGGTTAACACTAATAAGCAGGAGTCAGTTTGCTTTAGTTCTATTAAGCATGGTTTACCATGATTTTTTAAGTGCCAAAAGCTAGGAGAGCTATGAGATTTTTATCCTGCATGCAATCAAACAATTTAAGCTGCTACACATTCATGGGTACTCGCAGAAGATACGAGATATTTATTACTTGTCATGTCAGGCAGCAAGAGTTTCATGTTCTTATCTATTAACCTTGGCCCCCAAGTTCCAGGGGAAAGAATCTGAAGAATTTCTCCCCTAGGAATCCTGAGCCTAAGAAACCCCAAGTTTTATAAAGAGACGTTAGCAAACCTGCCCATCCTGTGCTCCAGAGAATGTTGTTATCTTTATTATATCAAACAGCACGTTTTGACTTCTGGCCCAGAGGGAAACACTAAAAGACCATCTTCATCTTTCAAGTCTGTTAGGTATATTAACATCTTTGAGAAGAGAGTCCAGGACAAAAGCTGCCATGTATCATGCATAACTGTTAGAGGTCAGTGGAAGTTGTCTCCCAACAATATCTACCCCTTTTTTCTACATGGCAAATTTTCCTATAAGTACATACCCCAGGGGCCACTCAGAATAATCTGACAGAGGCTAGGACTAAAACTATTTGGTTATCCTCGTGATGCATTTAATTAAGATACTACAATAGCCCAGGTGGTTTTACCCTCACGTTTCTTACCTTCCAAGTAGACTTGAGCCTTTAATCCAGGGACACCTGTAAGATTAGATATTACTAACTCTTTCTTGGCTCTTGGGGAAGAATTTTAATAAATCATACCATCTAAAACAACCCTGGCCAGTGAGTTGTGGCTGACTGAAATACTTTCCACGGTCATAGTGCTGTTTCCTTAAACATTTGAAGGTGATTTATTAGCCGGACTCTTTCCAGGTGGGGTATGTCCGGGCTATGGCCAAGAATGGGGTGGAGGAAACACCCGGAGACAATTTACATGGGAGGCGCAGGATTTGCGCTCTGTTCCTGTTCTCGTGCCCCCTGTTGTCATGATAGACTTCTCAGTAAACTTAAGGGAAATGACTATCAACTTGTGTTCCACAACCTCCTAGAAAGGGATGGCAGACCTAGAAATAAGTTAAATGTAAAGTTCTTGCAGCTTTTGGGGGCATTTTTCTTGTGGCTGAAGGCTTCGGGGGTAGTTCTGAAGGACAAAAGGTCATTAATATCTCTCCCTGTCCTGTGCTTCTCAGAACCTAAGGTATTAGCCTCAGTGGTACTGAGAGGTTGTTCTCCATCCATCTCCTCAAAGAGTTAGAGTGTTCCATTCCATTTAGCTACAACTTACTTTTTTCCTAATCATTCTCCACTCACACCTAGACCTTTCCTCTAGAAGGGAAAGGAACAAGAGGAACAAGTGCATTTTTATAAACTTAATTATAAAACTTATTGTAAATCCCCTTTGGCCAGGCCTCACCATGAAATTATGTTAATTATGCTGGCCTGGGTCTTGCTATTGTGGAAAATAAATATGCATCTCATGCAGGAATGATCAGGAAAGAATTCTGACTTGTCAAAATATGTCTGTATTACATTCCATACATTTTTTTCTAAGCATTACTTAGGAAGTAGCTGTAGCAGTTGATTGCTTTCTGATCCCCAGTTAACTGATCAAATGACTTTATTTTGTGTGGACGGAAGGAAGTGAGAATTGTAGAGTCAGACAATTAGCTAGCTCATTGTTGAGTAACTTTTGTGATAAAATGCATAAAACTGTCAGGCTCTAGTGAAAAATTATACAGACAACTTTCAAGGGCCACAGTTATATGGCCAAAGTCAGCTGATAGATAATCCCAAAAGATATAAACAATGGTAAGGTGTTGAAGGTGCATTGTATGTAGTCAATTTTTGAAGAGGAGGCAGAGGCAAGGATCCGTAGGATGGGACTCCCTCTACCATAAAACAAAGAGGTAAATTTTTCAGAAGCCACAAGTATGGCTTGCATTGGTAGCCTCACATCAGAAACAGAATCAGGCCCACATAGCGATATGATGCTAGTTGTCTCATCAGAGAGTGGGCCTCACCGTGGACATCCATATGAGTAATCAAAATGGTTCTATATGCAGCTGTGATTCATTTTTCTCTTGTGAGACCCAGAACAGTGTCTTTAGTCAACAAGTCTGTAGTTTTCCACATGGCAGATCAAATTGTGAGGTCATTGGCTATAGCGCAAGATTCAGTTGAGTTTCAGCTTAGCTGAACCATCCCTGAACCAGGCCCAAGTTACTTGGGGGAACCAGAGTGAATAAAAGTCCGTCCAAGCTAGCAGCTTTGGATGAAGCCATGAAGCAGAAATAAGTTTCCTTGAGAGGTATAGCTTCCATTTTTTCATGTGAAGCCAAGATGCCACTGGAGCCAGGCTGACAGTGTGGCTTTGGGGAACTTTCATAACTTGTTAGTGACTGAATCTGAGTTGTTCCACCCCAGACTAGGAATATCAGGTCAGACAGTCACAAGTTCTCCATGGGTCAATCATTTAGTTTCTAAAGTAGTCCAGTAAGGAGCTAATAGCTGATTTTCAATATACCTGGTATCTGTATCAGAAAGGCCACATCCCAAACCACTGGGATGTCTCCGGATAGAGGCCAGAGGTTCCAACTGGCCAAATCATCAGTCACAGAGACTTGTATTATCTCCATTACCGAGCAGGTCCAGTATGATGTTGGGCTTCCTTGTTTTATGGTAATGGGCTGAAAAGACAGCAGTTTTTCCTTGGCTACTGGAAAGACTGAGTGTTGTACATTTTCCCACATAGACAAATCCCAAGAAACTACTTGGTAAACAGGACTCAGAATGTAGGCTCCAGAATTTTGTTCATATTTATCAGCCAGCCCCTGAATGCAGATATGTGTGGCAGTACTTACCATAATCAGGACCATTGAAACTAAGGATTTTTAAAATTGAGATATAATTTACATACAACCAACAGGATATCATCTATGCAGGGAGAACTTCAGACATCAGCGATTAGAGGTACTTACACTAAATCCATTGAATTGACCTAAAGGACCCCTCCCCAGAGATAACTTTAACTCCTTCCTCCACTGTGAACCATGTCCAAACTCTATCATTTGAATCCATGTGTCCCACACCCAGGGAGTCCGGGTAACACTAAGTTAGTGCCTTGTAAGATACAGTGAAACACTATCTCCTCTTCCCAGGCTGTTGGCTATACAAAGATCCTTAGAAAGAAGGTTCAGTGGGGAAAGCTGTCATAAAACATGCAGAAATGTGGGAGACTCATGGAGAATTGTGTCTCAACATTAAGCATCTGTTGCATAATACTCATGTTGGACCGCTGAAACAGTGATGAACAAGACATTTTCTTGGTCCTTCAGTCGCAACGTATTGCCCTTTTAAAAGAATTATTGTAGCAGAAGTTTTAATGAGTCTAGGTCTCAATCTCCTGTGTGGGAAATATTAGCCACTCTGTCATGAAATCTATATAACAATATAATAGATATCGAAAATAAAAGGCCCTGGCTGGTGTAGCTGAGTGGATTGAGCGCGGGCTGGGAACCAAAGGGTCCCGGTTCGATTCCCAGTCAGGGCACATGCCTGGGTTGCAGGCCAGGTCCCAAGTGAGGTCCATGTGAGGGGCAACCATACATTGCTGTTTCTCTCTCTCTCTGTCTCCCTCCCTCCCCCTCTCTCTAAAAATAAATAAAATCTTTAAAAAAAAGAAAAGGAAAAGATGTGCTAGGTCTGATGTGACACAGTGATGTACATTGGCACTTTCATTTTGTACCTTTTAAGATGTTAAGTAAGTTTTAGTTGATATTTTTAGTTATTGACTTAATTTAACAGTTTTTCTCTTTTACACATGCTCTTTAGAAGCCAAAATATAAAGAACCAATAAAGGTATAAGGCCCTAAACCAACACAGAGACAATGAGGAAAACTAATATATCATTAATACTAAAAACAAAAAACAAAAGCAACCACTGTCAGACTTGAGTTTGCTTTTTGTCTCAGACCAAAGGCAAATTCAGTAAGTGTGCAGGAATAATGTTTGAGAAGGAGGTAACATGTATTAAGTGAGGCAATGTTCAGCCCTGGAGCCCATGTTTGATCCCTATCTCAAATTACCTTTACAGAGTTTTGTGTGTTACAGTACACTGAGGGAAAACACACAAGCAAACAAAACCTCAATTTGTAGGCAAAGGGAAAGGCAAAGGAAAGCGACGTATTTGGTTTAGTGAAAAGAAACATCCGTAGAATACGTAACAGTAATGATCTCCAACCGTATGAGTAGCTGTGCTTTTCCATTGATGACGAAGGAGAGGGTTTAGAAAGTGAGACTAAGGATTCAGAATGAGCTATGTTTCCAAACTGTAAGGGTTTTGAGATGCTAGCAAAGTTATCAAAAAGTATAAAAAGAATTTTGGGGGGTTAGCAAGAGTCAACTTGGGCAGAGGAAGGGGAAGTGTTGGGGCATGTAGGGGGACCTGAAGGGGGCAGGATAATCAAGTAGGTCATGGCTTTTAGAATTTCTAGGCCCTGTTCAACTCTAACTGACCTGCCGCTTCAGACAAGTCTGATCCTAGTGTGGTGCATCAAATAAAGGGATTACAGGGGGTGGCATGAACAATTTTGCATATTAATATACAAAGAAACATTGAGTTACTTGCGGTTCCTCCTTCTGATAGCGTTATATTCTAGTCTCTCAAAGTTGGATTATAAAGTATTGATTTCTTCTGTGATGAAAGCCAAATATATGTATCAAATGCTCAATTGTGAATGTGCAGTCGCAAATTTATCTAAATTCAAGTTCATTTTTAATACATATTGATAATAGTGTTCTAGTAGCCAGAAATATTTCCAGATCCTCACTTGTAAGTTAAAAAATATCTGAACAGAAGGCAATATTCTTAAGCAATAACTGGCATTTATATAAATAGCCAGTGGTAAGCATGATATATTAATATACATTTTAAAAACAGTAGTATATTTACAATATTGGCCAATTCCTCCTGACATTTTGAGATTTTTTTCCTCAACATACTAGGTACTGCCAAATTTACTTCATACTAATAAGTTTGAAGTCATATGAATCATTAGTCTTGGTAACATTATTTGGTCATTATATATAATTACTAAAAGTTTCTTTAGCATTTTGTATTAATGCTTATGCTTCTAGAAAAATTTTGATGAATAGTCTAGGCTTTGATGTCTGGATCCTAAAAGAGGAAAAGGCGAAAAATGAAGGACCTGGGAGAAGGACACCAGCCCTTTAAGTCCCCCGGAAATCACTGAGCTGGTAGGGCAGGCCTTACAACAATAGAGCATATGCAACAACAAAGGCTCTTTGCACCTCTGTGATCAGAAGCAACAATCAGCGACTAGGACATAGGTCCCCAATATGTGGAGGACAGAGTCCTCATTGTCTGTTCTGACTCCTACAAGCTGCGCGCAGGCTGCTCCACAAACACTTGAACAGCTGCCTGCCTAGGGGGTGGGGAGTGGAAGATAGATAGCTGCTACTGTGGTAAGAGCTGAGATTGACCAAAATTAACCTCAATTTGCCATCCAAATCTTCGCCTGGAAGTTACAAGCCTTCAGTAGACTCCAGAGTTTCAGAATAGTTACATCAGACAGATTCTGCCACTGCAGTTGTCTAGGTTAGGGAACAGGTTCCTGGTGCTTCCTGCTCTGCTGTCTTGATCATAGCTGATGTGCTTTAGCCTTTGATATCTCCCGAGATAGATCTGGATTTTTCTTTATTTGTCATTCAAAAGAAAGAATTAAAAAATCTGAGCCCTGAAGCCTGTTTGTACTTTGCATCAAGTATCATTGTTAAGCCAGAAATAACTGGTATATAACTGTGATATATATATATATATATGTGTGTGTGTATGTATGTATGTGTGTGTGTGTGTATGTGTGTGTGTATATATATATAATCTCTGCCTAGAAGAAATTGGACAATGCACCTAATAACTAAGTAGGGGTGTCCTATTTTCATAGATATACAAATAATATGAATTTGATTATGTTTTCTAAGACTAAATGCTATGCAATTAAAAGTCTATCACTGCACTGCTAGCCCGTAGTCAGGATGTCTGTCTTAGTCTTCCCTTCCCAGTGGTCAAGAAACATTGTAATTGTATAAATGGAAAATTGCATTTAAGTCTTCATAGAATATAGTAATTCAAGTTTTTAAATCATAAATATGTTTGATCACTTTTAGAACCTTTTCAGAAACAAATGTATTGGTATTCTGATCATCCTTTTTCATACAGATTAAAAAAAATACGTTATAGAACCATGGAAGTTTATTTTACATCATATTAGATCATCCAAACAAATAAAGTTTAGGTACTTATATCTTAAATTATACAAACTAACATAGTTATGTATAGTCCCAATATGGAAAGATAAAGTAAATTTGTAAATTACATAAATAAAGATGTTCTAAGATAAAGAGTAAAGGAATATGAAATGGGATTTTTGCAAAATTTAAATATATATTTTTCATTCAAACACTTAAATTAGAGAATACAATATCAGGAACCATGTTGTTTATATTGCCGTAAAATTATTTTACCACCTATTCAGAAAATTTGTGAAATTTTGTAAAAATATTTGGTAAGTCTATCTTATAGAGTTTATAGAAAAACTGATACTAATGTGATAAAATACTACATATTTTCAATAATGAGGTTTAATGGAAGGTAATATAATTTACATTATAAAGACCTAATAGATTATTTCCCTTAGCTACATCTAGAGTTGTCTTATAGTTATCAAACAGTTAAATACTCTGGAAAATCTGCACCTCTTATTTTTTGAACACCAAATACTAGAGTTCTCACTTTATTCCATTGGGGATAAAAAATTCTTATCCCATTTTTAAAAAATGATTGCATTAAATAGATGCATATCATCTCACAGTAGTAAGTAGCAAATTTTCCTGTAAGTAAAATTCTGATATACTTTCTTAACTTTAGTAGCATGTAAGACAACTTAAAGACTCTTTGTAAAAGTTATGCAAACTAAATTATGTACATTAATGTTATTATTTGTGCAGGCTGCCTTAGAGAAAGAATGGCTAGCTTTAGATTCCGCCTGCTTCCCTTCACAAACACAGCTTCTCCCAAACCGGCTGCACTGGCCAAAGGTAACATGTCATGGAAACTTCTTAGTGCTCCATCTTTGTTCATTTCTTAAGGGTGTGCTATTTTGTAGTGATTAATAATACAATTTATTGACTTGAAAAACACAATTACTTTTAGAAGCCTCTGACTTCCTCCCCATCCCCAGATGTAATTATTCATGTAGCTTTCCTTTCATTTGCTCCTAATTTTTTTCTTTATTTTGGATTTCTTTCAACACTTTAGTTCACAGTAGCAAAAAAAATGATACAGTTCAGCTGCATATTTGGCAGTAGACTAAAAATCACTAGTTGAAAGCACTTTAAAAATATAAAAATATGCATTAAGAGGGCAACAGCTGAAGATTCTCAGTCAGAGGTCAATGGACTGTAATATCTGTTATTTATTTGATAATCTTTGAAGTTTTTGTTTCCTGAGATTTTTTAAGATCTTTGCAGTTAATCATTTTGTATATGCAAACTATACCAAAAAGCATATTCTTCATCACTACAACAAAGGATATTTATATCTGTATTCCATAAATTTAATTTTACTATAATTTCAATTTTTATGTTTCCCTTAGGACGCTACTTGCTCTATGCATGTAAAGTAATGCAATATAAATGCTAGAATTTTTCAATTTATTTTATATTTACATACATTTTTTTCCTGATAAGTTCTCTGGAACCTTAAACTATGATGATACTTCATCTAATTTACCAAGTCATCCAGCTCAAGCATGGCTATATAATGAGAAAGAAAATTTGTTTTCATCAGAACACACACAGTTTAATGACAGGTAAGTTGAATTACCCTTTTAGAGGATTAACCCATGAATGACATACTTATAAAGAATATTATACTATTTACAAAAGTAGGAAAATAATGAAAATAGGAGCAACTTTACTTGTTTAGAAGATGGAAGAACATTTAAGGTTAAAATATAATTATTTTGTGGACTTTTCAGTGTAATAAAAATACATTAGGTAGATTCATTCAAGCAACTACAAATCTTAAGTGTCAGTAAAATAATGTAATTAATTGTTGTAAACAAGTAGACTCTTAAATACTGTTATATAGGTTGAGATAAGGATTAGAATAAAAATTCCAGTGCTGCATTTCTTTCGACGAAAGTATTGAAATATGTTTCAAGTAATTGAAATGTAAACACTTTAAATTAATGGCAGACATTTATTGCTTTTCAAGATAAAGATTTCTGTAACTTAAATGGATCTTATTTTCAAGTTTGCGACAACATAAATAGCTTGTAGTTTTAAAAAGTGGTGATATACTTGTCTTGATTCAGTTGTGTGGGGTTTTTGTCTTGATTCAGTTGTGTGGGGTTTTTTCCACTGCTAGATCAGAAAATAGAACTTTATCCGAGACGTCTGAATTAAAGACCGGCAGAAAGAGTTTGCTAAAATCTGTGAAAGAGGAAAAAATTTCAGAAGAATGGTATGTGGTCTACATTACACTAAAATATTAGGAGACTTTTAAAATGAAAGACTTTTAAATGTCCAAAACAGATATTTTTTAAGATTTCAAGAATACTGCTATTAGTTTTTAAGAAACTATGTACCTGTAAATTATAGATTCTGAAATAGAAATCCAAATTTGTTTTAATATAATATAATTCATATATATATATGTTTATATGTACATGCATTTATAAATATGGTCTGGATCTTTGTTTTGCCTTCATTAAATTTCATCTTTTAATAGGGGCTTTAAGGATATATCTACTGCTCAGCAAATGCTGAAGAGAGCACAGAAAATGAAATCAAAGAAATTAAGGAAAAAATTAGGTGGGTAATAAATGCTCTTTGAATAATAGCTGTGTGTTTGACACAGAAGGTAAGTTCTTTTAAAATATTTTTAACAAATTGTATTTAATAAGAATGGAAATGAAATACATAGATATGAATATTTCTAAGGTCACAATTCTAAAAATTAAACAAGAAAATGAAAGAAAAATGTTATTACAGTAAATAATTTGTTATACTCTTAAATGTTATTTTCACTTTTCTATCTTATTTTGCTATTGCTTCTTCTATTTTACACTGAAAATTATTCTGTAATTACTAAGCTGGTTCATTTTGGCAAAAGCTGGTTTTAAAGAGCATTTGTTTCATGTGCTTATTCCTTTCTGTATTTTTTAAATTGCATGTTTAGTCAATAAACTATATAAATTCATCAGTTTCATAAATATCAGCCATGAACACCTCACAATTTGACACTTTAGAAATGGAGCACAATGACATGTATCTTTCATGGTTGTGCAGAGCTTGGGAAGTGTTCAAAGGCATCTTCTATCCCACTTGCCAAGATGTTCTTTAAATCATTTACTGTTCTTTGGGTGACTTTAATCATGTTAGTATAATTACTTAATATGTGGAGTACTTTATAGGTGTCAAGACAAGAAATAGCAGGTTATTATGATTTTATACCTTTAACTAAAACCATTTAAAATTATTTGCATATTGCATATAACTTTGCCATTACTCATAACTTATATTTATTCAGGAACTCATACAAGGCATATAAAGAAACATTTAAAAGGTTAATTTTATCTTTATTACTTTTTCTATTTATTACTTTTGATTATTAGTTCAATAGTAGAATTCTAAGAAATGTATGTAATATGTACTTAATTTTAAAAAACAAATGCAAATAACCAAAATACTTTTAGTTTCCAAGGAATAACTGATATTGTTGTCATAGCATTTACTAACCATTGATAAAGTACTGATGATTCATTTTTATATTCACAAATGTTCAACTTTTCTTTTTCTTATTTTAGTGATACCTTAATTTTATCTCTTATCTTTCTGAGATAACTAATAGTTTTTATTGTGTACTAAAAGTTTGTCAGGTTTAAAATACTGAAATTTTAAGCATTTTTAAAGAAAATATAAATATATGTTTTATTTTTCAACTTGCTTTGTGCCTCCCACATGCTTATTTTGCAAACTCCTGTGAAAGTTTATCAGAACTCTGTGAATTGAATATTAGGAGGTAGTTACCCAGCGACACAGCAACTCAAACCCTTAACAATAGTGAGATTCGCAGTCCTGGGGAAGTTGAATCCAGTGCAGTAAATCAGGTGTTTGCTACACTTTTTTTTATTGTTTTGATGTATATTTCTACTCAACAATTTTATCAAAACATTATTTAAATAGCTGTTTTCATAAGAATAAAAGTTTCTGAAACTCCTGGGATAAGTTCAAGTATCAGAAGTGATTCAGCCAATGTTCATCAAATAATTATTATTTTAAAAATATTTACAGTGTTTACATAGTCTCTGACAGTGAAGCTAAGGAAAACTTCCTTCTGTTAGAATCAGTCCCTGGAAATATATTATATATGAGTCTTTCTTACAAATTCTTATAACTGAGTGATTGTTTTTTATGTTGAACATTTTGAATAAATAAGCATAGTAAATAATATGTTTTAGCAAAAATTTTATTAAGGAATATATGCTCATGTATAAAAATCATTGATTTAATGGCCAAAAATTAGACATAATTATTATCAGGCAAAAATTAAGCCTCTTTATCTGTCACAAGGGGGCATGGTAGGGTAACAAACGACCAAAAAAAAGTACAACTAGACATCCAAGGTAACAACTACATCTTAAATTTAACATTTGACAGTGGTCATTAAGCATGACCTGTTACATAAAAGTCCTATATGGTAATTGTATGATTTTCATCAGCTCTCTACTCTGATTCCATGACTATAAACCCAATTGCCTTTCATTACTATGTGAGGCTCTGTATCTCTCTGTTAAACTTTTGTTTTGCATTTGTTTTATCAGAATACTATTAGATTGATGAAAAAAAGGTACTTCAAAAAATTGAATTCTGAAATGTAAAACTTAATGACTTAAGCCTCCACACTCTGCTTCTCACTCTCCTTTCACAGCAGAGACAGAGTAGAAACAGTGACAGTGAGATTAAAGATGAAAACCAGGGAAAAGTGTCTCAGTGGAATCTTCTCAAGTTATGGTGCTTTAATATCCTACTAGGCTGATGAGGTAGCACTTATATCACCTGTGAGCAAATTATTAAGACTCTGTAAGTCAAGTTTTCCTCTTAAAGAATAAAGCATTTTCTAGTACTTTTCTAGTTTTAAATTTAGTCAGTCGGTGATATGCTATTAACTTGATCGAATCTGCATAAGATAATGGCCATCATTTAAAATTTCACTCACTAATACATTAGAATAATATTTTAAATGTTTAAATTCTGTTGGAACAGAAAAAATTAACTAATACTTTTCAAATATAAATGGAGATATATCTTACATGGACCACTGGCCAACTTGAAATTTTCCAGACACCAGAGGGCACCCTTCTCCATAAAACTGCTGGAGACTAACCAGTTCCTTGGGCAAAGGGAAGGTGGCAAATGGGGATTCAGAGAATAAAAACTTTTAATTAAATGGAATCAGTTACATGCTCAATCTAGCAAAGCCATAATCCTCAGGGAGATGAAGCATAAATGCATGGAGTATGGAAGCTTTAATTCAAATTTCTGCCATGAAAAATCTTAAAGCAAGTTGCTCTGTAGAAAACACCTTTTTTTGTGTCTTGTACATGTATTTATTAGCCAAGAGATTTATAAGATAACAATATTTGATTTATGATGAGAGTGAAAATAGGGCAAAAGACATGGGGTCAGTTATTTAAAGAAAGTTGCAGGTAGAGGAATAATACAGCTGAGAAAGCTGATAAATGAAGCAGCAAGGAGCTGAGGGAGCACGCACTGTGGGCAGCCATCAGGGGAGACTCAGTACTGATGACTTCTGTGGGGATAAATGAGCCCATCTGCTTTATGCAGAACAAGTAGGAGGAGGAGGGGCAGGGGCAGAGGCAGAGAAATTGATTGGAAACCACAGGAGCAAATCTAAAATTGTAAGAAGCCACCATGACTTATTTACTCAAGTTTGGGTTTGGTTCTGACTGTTGTTATTCCTAGTAAGTTGTTGGTATTTCCCTCATGATGGACATAGCACAAACCAATTATGACTAGTCTTGTTTTTGTGGGGTTTTTATTTGTATGTCTTTTTGTTTTTACTGTTGCCTCATGCACAGAAGTAATTTCAGAATGTAGCGACCTGCATTGGAAATGAGCAGATACTCCGGGAACTTAGAATTTAGCACTGAAATCATATGTGCAAGGTGGGAGTTGCAGGTTTATTGAAAACATGCAGGTCAATAACCTAAAGGTAGTGAGTATAATGGGTAGCAAGACTGAGATGTGAGCCAGGTGGGGAAAGAGAGTGAGTAACTTGTTTTGACGTGGAGTGTTACTCCAAGAGGGTAGTTCTGAGCATAGGAATTTTTTTTTAAATTACTTTATTGTTGTTCAATTACAGTTGTCTGCATTTTCTCCCCACCACTGCCCCTGACCCCAGCCAAACCCATGTCCCTCCCTTACTTCCACCCTCCCCCTTGGTTGTGTCCATGTGTCCTCCACAGTGGTTCCTGAAAACCCTTCTCCCCACAATCCCCTCCACCTCCCCTCTGGCTATTGTTAGATTGTTTTTAATTTCAATATCTGTGGTTATATTTTGCTTGCTTTTTGCTTTTGTTGATTATGTTCCAGTTAAAGGTAAGATCATATGGCATTTGTCCCTCACCGCCTGGCTTATTTCGCTTAGCATAATGCTCTCCAGTTCCATCCATGCTGTTTCAAAGGGTAAGAGCTCCTTCTTTCTCTCTGCTGTGTAGAATTCCACTGTGTAAATGTACCATAGTTTCTTGATCCACTCGTTTGTTGATGGGCACTTAGGTTGGTTCCAGCACTTGGCTATTGTGAATTGTGTTGCTATGAACATTGGAGTGCATAGGTTCTTTTGGATTGGTGTTTCAGGACTCTTAGGGTTTAATCCCATGAACATAGGAATTTTGGTGAGCAGATGATAAGCAGCTTAAGGGCTAAGAATATAAGGCTAAAGTCATGATGTTTTCAACATTTATCATATTCATGCATTTTAAATTTCATAATTAGATAAGAGAAAGAGCAGGTTGGAGCAAACGAGGTTACTTTAGTTGCAAATGTATAGCCACAACTAGGAATAAGTATCACTTTGCACCTAGCACAGTGTTAAGTACATATTAAGCATTCAATATTCACTAATTTTATTTCAATGAACAAAATAACTTGAGACTGTGTTGGTAACAGTGATAGCCAAGAATTAAGCCAGATAGAAAATAAGACAGGCAAATGTTTGAATATAAATTAATCAGTTTATGGGCTGTAGCAAAGAGATCGGGTTGCAAAATGGTAGGGCAATGAAGGACTCGTAAGGGGGAAGGATCAAAGGGGAATAGTATTGACAGAACTGTGGTAAAATGAAATTTATTGATGATTTGTTTTGTTTACCTCAGTGATTTCCAAAAGGAATTTACAAGAATTTTGATCAAATGTTACTTTCTTGTACTCTCAACCAAACGATAATAAAACCCATTTATTTTTTAAAGATATTTTTTAAAATATTTTATTTATTAATTTTTTAGAGAGAGGGGAAACGAAGGAGAAAGAGAAGGAGAGGGAGAGAAACATCAATGTGTGGTTGCCCCTTGTGCACCCCCAACCAGGGACCTGGCCCATAACCCAGGCATGTGCCCTGACTGGGATTAGAACTGGCGACCCTTTGGTTTGCAGGTCCATGCTCAATCCACTGAGCTATACCAGCCAGGGCTAAAGCCATTTAAACAGTAAGGTCCCTGAGGCCAAGGCTCTGCTTGCTGCCCACTGAATTCCCAGGACCTAGTTACCATGCCTGGAATATGGCGGATGGTCAGTAAGTAATTGATAGTCAAATCAGAAAGAAATAAGTCACTAAATACATTTGACTGTGTGTGTGCATATGATTGTGTGTGTGTAGTATAGTCATTTTAGTGCATGTTTATATTTGGGAAGGCAAATTTAAATTAGTAAATAATATTCCTTATAAGATGGTGAAGTATAGCTACTCATTCATAAAACATTATATCTTCAGCCCTAACATAAAACTTATTTTACAAAATTGTTATTCTTGGCACATACAGAAAATGGATAATACCCAGATTTTTCTGTGTAAAGTTAGTGAGAATTAGATAAACCAGTGAGCTAAGAATAGGAATACGGAAACTAAAAAGGGATTCCATAGGGGAGGAAATAATTTCTAATGTATAAATAAAATTATGTTGTTTAAATGAAATAATGACTATAAAGTGTTAAGTATAGAGCCACATGCATAATTTAGACTCAGTATTCTTATGTGTTTCTTTAAATTTTATAAAGATGTATTAAAACTTATTTCCCCAACCCTGGGCAAGTCATACTGGGAGATAAAGACAAAAAAAAGCAGGATAGATGTGCTATTGATGATCTCAGAGGGGTCGATTTAAATGTCCAGACCTGACTTAACAAGGCAAGAAAAAGATGTCACAAGCCGTGCTCTTTACCATACATACCATTATGTCCAAGCTTTCTTCCTCCGTTGTGTAGTTATTGAGGGTAAGAAAAGTGTTTTGTTAACAGTGGTATTTCCAGGGACTATCAAAATCAAGTGATTTCTTTCCCCATCCAGAATTACTGTGTTTCTTGCTTATTATTATCCTTTGAAATTGGAATTAATTTAAGTTTTAAATCAACTTAAGGTGGTTTAATTAGAATGTTTTAAAAAGGATATTGAAAATATAGCACTCTTTTTATATACTCTTGATGAATAAAATTATTTTATTGAGTAAATGGAACTGGACAACTTTAAATATTTTATATGTATTAGCTTATTTAATCTTTTTTAAGAAGATTTTATTTATTTACTTATTTTTAGAGAGAGAGGAAGGAAAGGAGAAAGACGGGGAGAGAAACTTTAATGTGTGGTTGCCTCTCTCGCTCCCCCTACTGGGGACCTGGTCTGCAACCCAGGCATGTGCCCTGACTGGGAATCAAACTGGTGACCCTTTGGATCACAGTCTGCCACTCAATCCACTAAGCCACACCAGCCAGAGGATCTTATTTAATCTTGATAATAGTATGATGAAAGTGCTATTGTTGTCCATGTTTTACATATTAAGAAATCAAGTCACAAAGATATTCTTATTTGTCTAAGGGAGTGCCAAAGTACTTATAAAAGATCAATAGGTTTTATTCCATGTGCTATGTTGAATAAAATTAAATCAGTGATGGACCTATCAATCTATTTTCAATATATCCCACCTTATTCTATGAAGGGTTCATAATTTTTAAGAGTATAATAAATTAGAAATATTATTTATGTTGTGATTATATGTTTACTAGTTGCCATTAGTTGAGCAGCTATGCTTGATGCTTTACACACATTATAACATTAAATCTCACAGTAATACTATAAAGTCAATATTTTTTCTTCTTTTTTATTGTTGTTCAATTACAGTTGTCCTCTTTTTTCCCCCCATTACTCTCCCCTGCCCTACTCACCCCAACGTTCCACATTCAATCCTCCCCCGCCCTCAGGTTGTCTTTGTCCATGGGTCCTTTATATATGTTCTTTGACTTGACCCTTCCCCTTCTTTCCCTCATTATTCCAATTTCCTGCCCCTCTGGTCACTGTCAGTTTGTTCTTCATTTCCATGTCTCTGGTTCTCTTTTGCTCGCTTATTTGTTTTGCTAATTAGGTTCCACTTACAGGTGAGATCATATGGTGTTTCTCTTTCACTGCCTGGTTTATTTCACTTAGCATAATGCTCCTCAGTTCCATCTGTGCTGTTGGGAAGGGTAGGAGCTCCTTCTTTCTTTCTGCAGCGTAGTATTCCACTGTGTAAATGTACCACAGTTTTTGATCCACTCATTTACTGGTGGTCACTTAGGCTGTTTCCAGCAATATGTTCTTCTAGTGGACAGAGGAGCAGGCAAGAGTGAGAGCAATTTATTCAGAGTCATATAACAAGTATAACTTGGAGCTTGAATCTAACCCAGGTCTATCAAATTGTAATGTCTTTGCTCAAAACACAGATATACAAAAAGAAAGATAAGAAAGTCAGGAGAATGGGAGGAAAGATCAGCAGGTTATGATAAGGTATCATTACAGTATGTAAGCCCATGATAAACTGTCTTTCCCAAATGACTAATGTTCCTTTTGACATGTCAAATTTTTTTTGGTGAATAACTTAGGTACTATATAATAATTATTGTATTACATATATACATATACATACAAGGATTTTTATTGTTCCTGTTAATAGTTCATATTGAATACATGTGGAAGCACCCAACTCTTATAATACTTTAGGTCATATATAACTATAAGATGTGCCCAAATATGGGCCAGTATTTTTCTAATATTAAGAAATACAATCTTTGTGAAACATGTAAGTCATGCTTAGTAAGGATAAGTTCTTACTAGTGAACTAATAGAAATCTTCAATGTGCTCATGCTCGAGAATAACTCCGAAGATATTATTCTGTCTTTCTGATTTGCATTCTGAAAAAACACTCTACCTTAGTGTTTAATTAAAATATGTATGTTAGGGTTATGATATTTAAAATCTTAATTTTTTCATTTAGGAAATTTAATTCTATTGCACTAGATATTAATGAAAAGTTCTTAAAGTCTACTTTTGCAAGAAGATGTGAGACACTAGAAAAATGTACATTGACCTAAATTGTGCTTTAATGGTAACCTACAATTTATTTGTTTTTAAGCTATAATTAACATACAATATTTTATGTCAGGTATACAACTAGATTAACCTACTTTAGTACCTAATTTTCCACTTTTTATTCTATTCCTTACTATTTATATTTTTCTTTTCTTACAGTTCAGCAATAAGCAAAAACCCTTTGTCTTAATTCAATTGACCAAATTCTTAATTTCACATTCTACAGAACCATTCATTAACAATTAAAAATAGGCTGCTAATTTACAATCATCCTATTTATTTTGTGAAATTAATATATTTAGAATTGTCTTGGCTATAAAAGATATATAGGATTTATACATCTTTGTTATGGAAAATACTCAATGTAATAAATTAGGGCAAAGGGACTATCAATTTATCTGTGTAATTAATGAAAGGTCATTTTTTATCTGTTCCTCACCCCATTAGTCATCTTGCTTCTATCTCAGCTATTCCAAGTCCTCATAGTTTAGAGGGCATTTGGTTTTTCCTGTAATAACACTTTTACCTATTATATGTTTATGGAAATTTTACTTTATTCCAACAGAAATATGGGGAATTTAAGAAAGGAGCTAAAATAATAAACAATGAAGGAACTCCCCAAATTAAAAGATTATGCCATAAATGTACATTTTTTTCACATTAGTACTTCTGCTTTTTGTATTAAGTAGTGGGTATGTGTTTAATTAGACAACCAAGAAAATGTGAATGGTTGGTTACCTTTTCATATTATGAATCTTTAAAAAATAATATCAATTTTACAGTTTTCTAGAGTATGTATCATTTTTTAATATTGTCATAAAAATATATGGCTGTTTCAGAGAAGGAATGATCCAGAACTGAACTTTTGTCTTATCTTGATATTTTGTCTAGATGCCACTGTGCGCCTAGCATTATTCAAAAGCAATGAAAATAAAGTTTCTGTTACAAAATCACCAGTGAAGGTACAATCCAGAAGAGACGGTTACTCTGAAGGTATGGTTTAATCACAGATACATAGAAAGGTAAAAAAATATAAAGATAAAAAATGGTATTAAAACACATTTTTAAAATCCTCAATAAGTAATAAAGTACATATATGAAAAATTATATGTAAAATATAACTAAACAGAAATAAAGTAAGGTTCTTGGAGTTAAAATACCAATTTTAATATTTGTATCAATGCTTGCATAAATTAAAATTCCTCATTTTTTTTGTGAAAGTCTTATAATGCCGTATCATTAGTGTTACTGATTTTATTTAAATTTTACAATGACAGATAATATTAGCCTGTATCATAGAAGTGATAAAATGTTGAAATGATATTCTATTATATATACTTCACTGCCAATATATACAAATTGAATTAAACATTCAAAATTAAACTCTGGATTTTTAAATAATTTATTGTATTTGAAGCTTGCCCAACTCAGTTTTTAGGTGAAGCATTTTGTACATCTAAGTGGCAGATGATATTTCTGATTTCAGCATTCAGAGGAGTTATGGACTTATATTATTAAACAAATATTAAATGTAATAGAGCAGCAGGCATAATTTAAAAACAAATTTGCCATTGCTTTCTCTTTAATATTAAAATAGTCATAGTTTTACCTATACTTTTGTATGGTAATTCCTAATAGGAAAAAATGAATTGAAATATATTTGAATCAGAATGGACTATTTACAATTTTTAATTGCACATTTTATTTTTTATTGTTCAGTTACAGCTGTCCTGCCTTTTTATCTTCTATAATTTTAAATAAATCTTAAAATTTATATATTATCATAGCATGATTAAATATATACATTTTGATTTACATTTCTATTCAGTGAATATCTAGAACTAAAGAAAAATTGATAACCAATTTTATAGGGGTGAAAGACATGGGATTTAGAATTTTCTTTAAAGTTTATAGTAATAAACATATACATAGAAAGATAGGTGAAGCAAGTGGTGACAAATTATTGAAACTGTTGGAAGAATAAATGACGGTATATGGAGGTTTGTTTTATCATTTAATTCTTTAATATTTAAAAATTTCCATAGTACAACATTTAAAAATTTGGTCATCATGAAAAGGGTCAAAATATTTACATATCACTATTTTAATGGAAAAATTTACTTATTTCAATATAAAATAAGGTTTCAGTTTTAATCAGGGTTCATTTTTTTATTAAAATCTTAACTTCATTATTTACTGTTTCAAAAGGAAGAATGGGAATTCTGCTAAAATCAACCCCAATTCCACAGGCATTACCTGTTAAATAGGAGTGTTCTTACTTTAAAAAGAAAATGCCTAGGAAAGGGAATAATTGGGGCATTTTTGCCCTTTAAATTAGCACATACTTCAGAATCAGAAAAAGGAAATCTGTCCTAACATGTGCTATTATTGCACTCTCATTTTTCCTATGAAAGGTGAAGATAAGTAACTAACAAGAATAGTGTGCTTGTGTATCTGGTATACTTACAGATTTGTATTCCTATATAAAGTATGCTAGGAATAATTCAAATAGTGATAAAGTGGAGTATAGAACATGAAAGGTTTCCACAGGTGCTCTGTGATGTGATGTGTTCTTTCTTTCCCACATAAAGGGTAGTTAGCTTTTTTTCCTACCTCAAGTATATTTGTCATTTCATTAATTTCACTATGTCACTGAATGGTTTTTATGTCTGTACCGGACTAATAGTTATTTTAAGACTTTTTTTTTTTTTTTGAAGGAATGGGTCTGCCAAAAACAGTTGTACATGGCAGAACTTTTTTCCCCTAATTAATGTGTTTATTTCTGCAAATTTTTAAAAGGAGAAAAAAGTGAGGCAAAGATGATTTGATCTTTGCTGGCAGGTTCAACCCCTTGTTATCTTTAACTGCGTCTCTGCCCTCACCCACCTCCTAGACTCACACTCATTTGCATCCAAGTTAACCTGCAAGCTAGCAACTCAGCTGAAGTCAGCCTCGCAGCAGAGGATGCCTCTTTAAATCAGGTCTACTGAGATAAAATTAACATAGTATAAAATGTACCCATTTTTAGTGCAATTCAGTGAATTTTGATATATTTCTCTTACATCACCATTAGCACAATCTAATTTTAGAACATTGGAACAGCTTTTTATTTTCTTAAAAAGTTCAAATAAAAGTAATAGTTGAACATCTTACTTTCCATAAATGAGGAAGATCAGAATTAAATTATGCTAGAGGGTTAAGGTTAGGGTTAGGCTATGCTTTACAAAATATCTTTATATTTTGTCATATTTATAATATGATACATGATTAAGAGCCTGAGGACTTTACAGATTCGACGTTGGCTTACTTGATCTATTTGTTTAGTTAGAGTATTTATATTTATTTAGTGTTAGGTACCTTTCTTAATTTATCCTTTACCACCATAATCCCTACTTTGGTTTTACTATCTGAGTTTTGTCTTGGCATTTGACTCTTGATTTATTACTTTCATGTTTATTACTTTGTAGATCTCCCACTCTGCTTCCTTTTGGAGGGAGAGGTTCAAATGTTCCATTTAAAGCTCTGACATACTCTTCAATTGCTCTCACTGGTATAAGAACACACATAACCTAATTGATATATGTGTGTACTCTCGAGTTATTTTAACATGGTTTGAATTGTGATTTCACCATTTATTGACTGTCCGACTTTGGGGACAACATTTAACCTCTATTTAGCACTTTTTTTCCCACCTGTATAATTGGAGGTTAATAATACCTAGTTGTTGAAGATTACATGAGATTTATTTGCTCAATGCCTGCAACTCATCTATAAACACATAGTAAGTGCTTAAAACTTTTAATCATTAACAAATCATTTCAAAAGTATAGTATTATCTTTTTCTATTTGCAATTAGTAGTGTTTACCATGTTCCTTGCTAAGTACTACACTGAGTTTTACTTAACTCTGATTCACTCTTCCTAGAAATTCTGAAAATGTATTGTAACTGTCAACATCTTAAAGATGAGGAGATTGCTTCCAGAGTTTGATAAGTGAATTGTCCTAAGTCAGACAGAGAGTAGATAAATGGCTGAGGGAAATGGGGATAACTTCTGCATCAAAACAAAATTAGCAAAAATCAATCAAAATGCAGAATTGAAGAGCAAATGTCCTTAGGCAACCCTAAAATGTATATAAACTTAAAATATTTAAGAAAAGAATAAAGACTAATTATCAAATTAGGCAAAACTCTAGGAGAATAATAATTTTGTTCTTTATTTCTCATAGCTTGCACTAATATAGATTAAAAAACAGTTTAGTACTGACATGATAAAATTCTGATCTGTGCCCTATATTAACTGCTCTGTAAGCTAATATTATTAATATTATTGTGATTACCTAACATTATTAAGCACCTAACTCTTAGACTGTAAATACAGAATATTTTCAACCACCTATTTTAATTTTTAATTAGATGAAAATGTCTCCACACAGCTCAAAAGTATACACCCTATTTTGTCTTCATTTCTTCCTCTTTTTATTTATATATAAATTAAATATCTTTCCTGCCCTAATCTGCTGAAATTTTTTTATTTGCTATTCCTAAAGCCAATGTCAAATTCAGACTTCTGGCTTTGGACAAGGACAGAAGCTAGGCAAGCCAGCAACAACAAAAAAATTGGATCCGACCCAACAATCTTCTGAGAAAGGAAGGTTTAGTCTTAGCCTCTCCATTCCCTGGGACAATTTTACTTGGTTTTAAAGCCCAGTTTTCTAAATTTTCGGTCTGGTGCTGTTGTCACTGACATGCTTCCTATTTCTCCTCCTATAAAGTGTAAGATTAACACACAACATATGTCCATGTACAGCATCGGTATTCAGATATTTTTTATTAAATTTTTGAGTATTGAAGACATTAAAAGACCTTTAATTTCTATAACTTTACTTCAGAGCATTTCTAATCAAACCATCTTCCTTTGCGGTATTTTTTACATTACGATTACATACATTTTTTCTCTACCTTTCTCTTTTTCAATACAAGCTTAGAGCAGAGAGTCGCATTATATAGATTGTTTTAAAATGGGTCTTATATTTTCATCACTGTATAGAATAATTGCTAATAGTCCCGATGAGACTGTGCATTAGGAGCTGGCAGAATAAATGGCACAGGGCTATGCAGACAACCAGAGAATACCTGAAGTCATGCTCTTAAGAAGAGATGAACATAATCAATTATCTGAGCAAGTCTCAATATTAGACAGAGTAGACATGGATATGAAAATTTATAAACTGTGGTCTGTTCACCAGTATCTCAGTTTCCAACCTTCACTATGTCTTGGATTACTATTTTCCTGCGAAATTTTAAGCTCCCTGTCTCCCCTTAGTATCTGTGGCCCTTAACATAGTGCCTAATGTATAATCAATGCTTAATAAATATATCATAATGAATAAATAAAAACACAAAGGACCCTGCCCTTAAGTAGCTTCAGATATAGATGGAGATGCAACATGCTTATATGATGTATTTGAACGTATTGATTCTTTTGACAAATTAGACTCACCGTCCTGTACATTGAAGAAAATCTCTTCACTTGGCTAATTCTTGTCATCTCAGGCATTAATCCCTTAGAAGTGCTTTTCTAATTCTAGCTTGGAACACCACTCACTATGTTCTCACAGTATCCTGAATAAGCTTTTATCTACCATATAAATTAATGTAATTTGATATAATTCAGTAGTTTTTTTTCTCTTCCCTGCCCTTTACCATTGTACAAGGAATTGTTCTAAGTGCTTTATCTATAATAACTAATTAAATTCTCACAACAACCTGTGGAGATGAGAGAGAAAATGTATTTATTTTTAGAAAAGTGAAAATTTGCCTGCACTAAGTAGGAATTAAAGATCAACTAGCAAAATCTTGTAGTCTAACTTTTGTGATTGTTTTTTTATGTCTCAACTTGACTAAGAGAGAGAAAAAAGCCTGAGCAGAGTTAGTAGCAAAAATAAATAAAATGGAAATGTATCTTGAAAGCCCAAGTTAGAGATAGTTGAAGATCAGGAGCCATATTTTAACTTCTAATTTAAAAAATTTAATATGGTAACCTTTTATATAACAATGTTTCTAAAATCTTCACATGGCCTCCTGCTGACCTTAGAACAAAAGCCCCACCTCATGGCCCACCTGACTGTCAATGTCAGACCCCCTTTCTGTTCCTCAAATGTGATAAGGACTTTAACTTTCAGCATTTGTTCTTCATCTTCCTGCCTAGAAACTGCCCTCCACATTTTGCACAGTGGGTCCACTCATTGCTTAGTTTACATTTGCAGTCCCGTGAAAGGACTTTCCCTTACAGTAAATCCTACAGTAGCACTTTCCTCTCTGGCCAGTAACCTTCAATAAATGAATAAGGAAGAAAATAAGTCTATAAGATATGCTTATAATTAAAACTTTCTAAATGTGGTTCAGGCACAATAATACCATTTGTCATTTACATTTTCTATAGGAAAAAAAAACATTATTAGGGAATTTTTTCCAGTAAAGCATAAAACTGTAATTTAAAAAATTATTTATCTATGCATAAGAGGGATGCAGGGAATGACAATCTAGGTTCAAAGAGTGGGCTACTCAACTCTTCTTTGTTTACATCATTTATAAGTTGTATTTCCTAATTTTCCTCCCAATTCAGCCATAATAGATTATGCTTTATTCCAAAGTATATATATGTACACCTATATGATATATATCTTAATTATGTATGATTTTTATGTTATATATAAATAAAATATATAATTGACATACATATACTTTATGTATGCTTCTCTATATGTGGAGATATATATATGCAGATGTAGATATATGCTATATATATAGTAAAGCTAAAAGTGAAAAGGGATTTTAGGGCTGTTAGTTCTTCGAAATGGACCATGAGTACTCTGTGAGATAATATTAGTTTATTATTCACTTAAAAAATAAAAGAGAACTTCCCTTTCTGATAATAGAACTATGTAACTCAGAACAACCCTCCTGCAGAGAATAACTACAAATGTTTGAAATTTCATTTTTAAAATCCAGTTGAATTAACTGAAGAATTAACAGGTAAGCAAAGAATTGTGAGTCAAGAAGGAATCCAGAAATCTGAGAAACTGAAGGAAGCTTTTGTAAGGTGAAATGGAACTAGACTCTCTGTTAGCCTGTTGCCAGAAATTGTCATAAACCATCTCCAAGAATAGTAACAAGCTTCAAATTACCTCTGTACTTCTCTCTCTATACAATATTTGGCACATAGTAAAAAATAAATAGGCTTAAAGGAGATAAGATAGCATCATTGACCACTATAAAAATTAATAGAAAATAGAAAGAGAGCCCTGGCTGGTGTAGCTTGGTGGATTGAACGCTGGCCCATGAACCAAAGGACCACTGGTTTGATTTCCAGTCAGGGTACATGCCTGGGTTGAGGGCCAGGTTCCTGGTTGGGGGTGTGTGAGAGGCAACCAGTTGATGTGTCTCTCACACATGGATGTTTCTCTCCTCTTTCTCTGCCCCTTCCCATCTAAGAGTGAATGCATGAATGAATGAAAAATAAATAAATAAAATAGAAATAAAGTCAATAAGATTACAGATATTAAAGGAAATATATATTGTTAATGTTGGGGATATAGAAGAGGAAATTAAGATTTCAACAAGATATTTTTTATTCTTGGTATCCTCTTTTTTAATTTATTTACCTTAAATAGTTTCTTATATTTTAATTACAACTGACACAATATTATATAAATTTCAGGTGTATAACCCAGTGATTAGACATAATATTACTTACTAAGTGATCATCCTGATAAATCTATTACCCATCTGATTCCATATAAAAGTTATTACAGTATCATTGACAATGTTTCCTATGGTGTACTTTACACCCCTGTAATTATTCCATAACTACCAATTCATCCTAATGTTTTCACCTTTTTCACCCATTCCCCAACATTCCCCC
>PVJI01011494.1:0-55557 GCA_004026765.1 Micronycteris hirsuta | reverse complement strand
AATTCAGAATGGATCAAAGACCTAAATATAAGACATAAAAACAATAAATTATGTGTAAGAAAACATAGTTTCTAAACTTGGTCTTAAAGTGGATTTTATGATTTTGACACTGAAGGCAAGGGCAGTAAAAACAAAATAAATAAATTGGACTATATCAAACTAAGAAGCTTCTGCACAACAAAAGAAATTACCAACAAAATGAAAAGGATACCAATGAAATGGGAGAAAAATATTGCAAACAGCAGCTCCAATAAGGTTTTAATACCCAAAATATATAAAGATCTCATACAACTCAACACCAAAAAACCCCAAACAATCAGATTTAAAAATAGGCAGAGGATCTGAACAGACAATTCTCCCAAGAAGACATACATATGGCCAATTGATATGTGAAAAGAGACTCAAGTTGACTAGCTATTAGAGAAATGCAAATAAAAAGTACAATGAAATACCACCTAGAGTCCATTTTTAAATGATTAAAATTAGTAGGAAAATTAGTAATCACAGGATATAAGATCAAATACAAAATTCAATTATTTTTCTACAAGAAACCAACAAACAAATGGAAATGAATTTGAACATTACTATTTAGAATAACACTTACATATGTATAAACATACATATAAATATAATTGATGTACAAGACCTCTAAACAGAGAGCCACAAAACATTGAAAAACATTAAAGCAGGTCTATGTCCCAACAGATATGTGTGAAATGAAAAATGGAACACTGGCACAGAGTCACAGCCGTGAGTATCGTTGGTACGCAGGACAAGCTGGCCACTGTGAGAGAACACAACAGTCGCTTCCACACTTCACTGAGTATCAGAGTTACCTGTGAGATGACCCGATGGGGCCGGAGAGAGGGACAGTTGGTCTGGGCACCACAATTGGGAAGCACTTGAACGGAAAGAGTCCAGAAGTAGGCTCATAATTATATATTGACTAGATATATGACATAGGTAAAGTACATATGACCATTTTCATAAATTTAACTGAGTTAACTAGAAGATATTTATTTGGAAAAAAATAATGGTGACTCAGTTATAAAATAAGTAAACATCAATAGACACTTCATAAGAGTGGAAAATTAAGTGAAAATCATAAACATATGAAAAGATGCTGAACTCCATTAATTACCCGGGGAAGGCTAATAAAACCATACAAAGGGACTGCGACTCACCCACAGAAGACATGGAACGATGCTGCCTGTCCATGGCAAGTATCAGCGAGGCTGTAAGTCCACACCTAGACATGAGAGAGAATGAAGAAGAACAAATTCATCCTTGAATATTGTAAAAACCTTCAGGTAGAGAGGGAAACAATCAATTTGATAGCAGATTTCTTAACAGGAACAGTGAGGATGCAATATATTTTAAAGCATTGGGGCAAAATAAAAGTCATCCTAAATGTATTTCACTTAAACTTAGAACTGATATAAATGCATTCTCAAACAATGACTGCTAAAATTAAAATAGTGGTAATAATAGTAATAATAATAAGTATATTTCAAAAAAGATAATTTAAAACAAAGAGTGACATATTTAAAATGTTGTATGTATGAAAACACGTCCATGTGTACGTGTCGGCAGGGGTTGACAGTGTAAAGCAAAACAGCAAGTACACACGTGTTCTGTTGAAACAAGGCGTGACTGAATAGGACCAAACCGGCAGACTGAAGAGTTTTAGGGCTCTAAGTTCCTTGTACTTTTCATTATATTATCCGACTATAAGTCTTGATTTATTTTAGGTTTTGTAGTAAACATTTACTTTAAAATGTTAAGGAAAATGATGAAATAGTGGAGTATATCCAAATCTCAATTGTAAAACAAATGAATGAGAAAAAGAAAGGTACCCCCAAACCACAATCAAGCCAATATAAAGCAATTTTTTTTAAATGGAAAACTGTATTTAAAAAAGCAAGGTAAATTGATAACAAAATTAATTAGTAGAAATAAATACATCAGAGATTAATAAATATAAAACACTAAATATACCAATTAAAAGATATTCTCTAAAGATTTGAATTATATTTTTAGACTTTCAAAAAGATATTGAGGTAAACATTATCAGGAATGGAGACTACCATCACTTATTGATAAAAGACTGTCTAGGAAGACATTTCAATGCTAAAATCGCATGCCCTGAATAACACAGGCATCAATTTGTGTATTCAAATATTTCAGTGTAAAAGAAAATGGATAAAATTCTGTATGTAAACATTTATTAAAAATTTATGTATTTGATTGTATGAAATGCAAGAAGTTTGTGTTTTAATTTTTTATTTTGGTTGTTAAATTATAAATATTGTGTTTTATGAATCTTTAAGTTCAACTTATAGATTTTGTTTTATAGTTTTTACATATAACAAATCAATACTTCCAGCAAGATCTTCAAATAATATAAATTAACTCTAACCAAAAAGAATAAAATACCCTAAACAATTCTACTTATAACTAACAAAGTTTCTTTATACTTATTTACAAATTAGATATTTATAAATTAGATATATTTAGTTTTCTTTAGGCATCGCACAAGCACGAAGGAGAAAACTAACAGCTCTAACAGGAAAATCTCTCCCTAAATGTATTCATTTTAATCAATTCTCAAGTATCAATAAATAAATTAAGTTGCCTTAATACTCTAATATTATTCACAGAAAAGCAAACCATCTGAGACATTTTGGTCAAAAATAAAATATCGAAGATACTACATTCCCCCATATCGAAAGCATTTTTATTTTTAAAAAGACACTGTTTTTTTCTCAACCTAATAATGGAGTATTAGTGACTTAGATTTGGCTCCTTCATTGCATCTTAATTATCTGTTAACTTACTAATGGACACGCGTAGATTGCTTGATGGAAAATTAAAAACCACTGCACTATTTGCTATATTACTTTGCTATAATTATTGGCATATCTGTTTATTCTATATAAATTTAAAAGCACTTTAAAACAACTGGTTTTGTGTCCTAGGCTCCTTCCAGAGCACTGATTAGACAGACAAGACCATTTCAACAAAAAAGGACATTTATGTGGCACAGAAGAGTGGTATTTGTTTCTTTTCTGACCTATTGCAGATGGTTTCTTTCCAACCCCATGTGTTTATTAAGCTGGCTTTTGATTCCTCCTCTCATTACATAATAGTGAACTCAAGATGTTATTCAGACAGGAGAGGATAAGCTAGCCTGACACTTTAGGCCAATATCAATTTCAGCTAAGAACCTGAAGTCACAAGAGACTAGTGAAAAGAACTTGGTTTTTAATGTTATATCTAGGTACTAATCTGAGTCTATTAGTTACTATCTGTATGCTTTTGAACAAGTTGCATAATTTTTAATGTCTTTATAGTTTCTATTAGAAAGAATAGATAGCAAACCAAGGCAAGGAGGAGAAGGGAGACGTGTCTCACCCATTAATTCAGCAGTCCTGAGCTCCACGAGGCCAGGTAAGATTGACAGGTGTTCCAAAGATCACAAGAGAGACCATGATAGTGCAGGAGGAGGGGGGCCTTTGAAATTCTGTGTGTATTGTTTCCATTCCCTGGGATTGGAAACCGTTGGAACTGTATCTTAATCTCAAGGTCAGGAAAAGGGAGGAGGAGAGGGACCCTAGAGGCTGGCTGCATAAGACCCCTAAAACTCAAATGGACTGTGCACTCAGACTAGCTGCGTGGCCGCTTCCAGCTTTGCACTCAAGTGTATTTCATAAATAAACTCGCTCTCATTTCTTCTATATGTTTTGTCTCTCACCTGAATCTATGTCTCACGAGCAAGACAAGAACCAAGGATGAGGAGTCTCCTAATGTGGGCCTGCCCAGTAACAGTTTCCATAATTTTATATTTGGGTTATATAAATATGCTATACCAATTTGCTTTAAAAATAAAATCAGTTCACATGTCAAGTACACCTTAAAGTGCCTAACCCATAGACAATGGTTATTAAATTGTAATTGTGATTAATTTTTCAAAATAATCTTATTCATATTAGGGTAGGGATTCATTACTGATATTAAATATAGTTTCTAAAATAGAGTTCACTTTTAAGCTCACTGGTGCAAAGAACTTAATTTGAAATCTGCCATCTTTCATGCAAATATGAACATCTGTGGAGGGCTGAGATTTTACCCTATGTGTATGCTAACAAATTATCTGCCAAAAGTTCATTATGCCAGCAAAGACACAAGACTCATGCATAAGAAACAGAGGGCAGCTTATGACTCACCACAAGAGCAGTGGTCAACATTACATCACTGGCACTAGTTCCCCCATCCATAATTCCCACAGGACAAATTACATATAATACCTGCACACACACAGGGGATGGTGTCAGAGGGGAAAAAAAAAATCTGAGTTTCTGCAACCCCAGTGTGTTACAAGGAGGCTGATAGCAGACCTACATAGCATCCTTTGTCCTGGAGAGAGATATTGTATCGTTATAAAATGAACAGCAAAGCTATATGTCCTCTATTGTGGAAGACACTCTTAAGTTCCAAGGCTATTTGCTGTATAAGCAATCTTGAAAGATAATTATGAAACAAAAATTATTAATACCTCTGCTCAGAAGACACAGAGGCAAGGAAGTCCTGGAGAATTGTCTCCCAACAATAGGAATAGTGGCAACTTTGGCTCTTCTAGTATAAAAACTAGGAAAAAGTTTTATAAACTCAGTTCTAATTTGTAGTTGTTTTCAAAGTCAAGTGTTCAAAGTGCTGAATTCTACCAAAATAATGTGTTTACAGGAATCATAAGGGGGTTCCATTACTTGAAGATATCTTAATGTTATTTCAAGGAAGGTACAAAAAATTGGGAGATTTATAAGGTTTTGGGGAGTATTGATTAAAACATACATTTCAATGTGAGGTCTTAGAATCAGTGTGTGATTTAGTAATTAAGAATTAGTGGACAGGGCAAGGCTAAGGTTTTAAGTAAAAGGTCAGTCCCAAAGCGAGTGGTATTTATTGTTAGCAGTCTGATGCTCATCTTTAAAGAGATCTTCAGAAGTCCTTGAAGGGAACAATAATATTATTTGCATCATTTATCTTTCTAGGTACAATTTTCTGGAACAGCAAGAGTAAGTGTCAGATTAGTGAAGTTACGATACTATGCAGATTAAGCTGTGTGGGCGCAAGAGGTTTAGGTTCTCCAAATCTGAACAACCTTCAGCTAACGCCTGCCATACTTGCACGTGAGACTGCACTGGTAGCAGGGAGAGTCCACTCATTTTCCACAGGTTACTTTTGTATCTTGAAGATACTAGTGGGGAAAGGGTGCAAAACACATGATATACCAAATGGGAAAATTAAAGAATTGAACGTGGTGTAAGGAAATGACCGATTTGCAATAAAGAGACTTACGGAGAGAGAAATAAATAAGGAGGACATGTAAAACACAGGAAGAAAATGCCAGCAGAACACTGGAGTCTGCTGCAAGGGTGGATGTTAAGACGGAGTCACCTTAACATAAAAAAGGAGCCTCTTGCATTCAGGGCAATGAGGAAAAACAATTCCAGTCATAATTCTTGATCTTCCAAGTAAATATA
Source organism: Micronycteris hirsuta (assembly GCA_004026765.1). Classification (NCBI taxonomy): domain Eukaryota; kingdom Metazoa; phylum Chordata; class Mammalia; order Chiroptera; family Phyllostomidae; genus Micronycteris; species Micronycteris hirsuta. The sequence goes on along the minus strand of PVJI01011494.1, from coordinate 50,014 downwards.
CATATCTAATCTTACATAGAAAATAGTTGGTTGAGTAGTGTTTTAAAAGATAATTATAACGATTCATAATTTGCAGCCTGCTAAGAGTTAATTTATGTATCTCTAGGTATTCTATTTCTCTTTTCCTTTTTATCTTTTTGTATAGATTTGATTTTTCCAAGCCAAAGTTTCAGAAATCCTTGTAAACAAGGGGTAATTAATAAGCAAAGAGAAATTTTAGGAGTAGGATGGAGTTCAAAAGAAGCAATAAGACAGAAACCACTTGAAAAAACAGAAGTCATTTTATGTTCCCAAAAGATTTCACAAGTCTATCATTCTCAAAGGAGGCTGCCTAGAAGAAAAATTTTTTTCTTAAAAATAAAGTTTCAGAGTTGAACAATACTTTTATTGTGTATGACAAAATTAGAATTCTCTCAATCAATGGCCTTCCACATTTCAGAAATAATTATTAAATATGAGGGAAGGCAGCAATAACAGGTGTAAATTGAAAGCATTTAGTTTTTCCTAAACAAAGAATTGGCATCTGTTTATACAGTTGGTTGGGCTTCTTTTTCTTACATTCTGGTTTTTACTTCAGTTTCTTAAGGAAGATTTGTATTATTAAGAGACACATTATTAAAACATACCAAGGCTGCATCCTCCAAAATATAACCTATATATTATTAGGTTATATTATATAGGTCTTATAACCTATATAAGCAATAAAGATGAATTTCATCCCCATCATTTTGACTCCTTTGTCTATCAGACTTGTTTCTACATTTGGACATGATAAAAATGCAACGGCATCTAACAAAGGACACAGAGATGAGAGAACGAACTGGAATGACTCCTTCAGAGAAAGATGAGAGCTAGTGCAAACTTGAGGTGGGTCTGTAAAAGCAGAAGATTGAGAACCAGCAGTAGCAGTGACTGCGGACCAAAGAGGAAGCAGCCCGAGTGTCCACCAGTAGATGAGCGGGTAAAACAACTATGGGACATTTACACAATGGAATACTACTTTGCCATAAAAATGAAGGAAATGTTACCCTTTGGGACAGTATGGGTGGACCTGGAGAACATTATGTTAAGTGAAAGTCAGTCAGAAGAAGACAAATTCCATGATTTCACTCATATGTGGAACCTAATGAACAAACTGAACTAACAAGCAAAATAGAGATAAACTCATAGATGGAGAGCAGATGACAGCTAAGGGGAGGGAGGTTGGAAGGGGAGGGACTGAGCAAGAACAAAAAGGACTCACAGACATGGACAGCAGTGTGGTGATTGCTGGGGAGAGGGGGGTATAAGAGGACTAAAGGTAATGGAAAAAATACAATGCAGATTAAATTAAAAATTTTAAAAATATATTGTGACAGTTGTATTGAGTTTTCACAGAAAATCTGGAAAAACTTAGAGTGGATGAATGGACAGATGAATGTAAAAACTTTAAAATTATAATATGAGTTTCAAGGTGAACTCTTATTTTAAGTAAAGATACAGAAACCTCAGGTATCCTCATGAAAACTGCTTGATAAATAAATGTAATTTAACCACTATAGGAATCACAGCCAAGATGACGCATTAATTGTTCCTTAGCTTAAGGTCCACCCTGATAGCAGCGCCTGAGTCGAGGCTTGTGTGAGGCTAGTTTGCTTTAGACTGTGGTCCCAGCTGGGAGGTGGACTGAAGAGCAGGGGGATTGAAACAGGAAAGGAGGAAAAGCCAATATGAAGATGTGCTCTTGAGTCAGAAACCTTTTGGACAAAGTGTTATCCTTTCCCACTAGGACCTTCTGAGAAGCCTTATAAAGTGGGCCCCCAAACTGGCCATCCAAAGACAAAACAGGGCAGTATTTGTTCAACACCCTTTGTCCTCATTGTCCCTGGATGGTCCCGTTAACATTAATTCCTGTACTTTCAGGTTATCAAGGCTGTAGGACTAGTAGACATTCCCTACAACCCTGCTCCCCCACATGGGTCTCAGAGAAGCTCCAGGGCAGGAGTCACCTAACAAGATCCTCCGCTTGCAGCAAGGCTCTGTGAGACCGCATCTGGGAAAGCTTCTTGAGGCTTGCATGAGTCTGGTTGTTGCAACCAGAGGGTTTTCAAAAAATGTACAATCTGTGTCCAATATGAAAGATAGCTAGTCAGAACAATACTACTACATCGAGTGTAGGTTGCAGTTAGATATTGTCTGATGAAAGAGAGTTGGGTAAGATATAATGATATTAATGATTCAAAAGGTAGTGATATTTCAGTGTATTTGGCTCCCAGATTTGATATATTTCTATTATTCTTTTTCTTTATTTTTTAAAAATTTTATTTATTTACTCTTAGAGAGAGGGGAAGGGAAGGAGAAAGAGAGGGAGAATCATCAATTTGCTTCTCTCAAACCCCAGCTGGGGACCTGGCCTACAACCCAGGCATGTGTCCTCACTGGGAATCAATACACTGAGCCACACCAGCCAGTGTTATTCTTTTCTTTAGATGTGAAATTATTGTTAGGAATAACCATGAAATTAAATAAATAATAATCATCAAAACAAACACCCAGTAAATTTCTCTTAATGAATTTTGTACTTATCATAATGCCAGGACAATATTTAAATATCACAGTTCAAAAAAAAAATAGGTGATGCTAACACTTTAATTAAAAATATGTTGTTATAAAAGAAAAAACAGACGATTTTTATCTATATACTGTTACATCATAGTAATAAATGATATCATTACATAGTAATAAATGATATCATTACATTTTACCTTTGAGCCTTAAGTTCTTCAAACTTCAATGGCTTTGATAAAATCTATATTCTTCATATATTAATCTTTAATAAATAGCATAGCCAGATTATTCAGTTTTCACTAATAATTAATAAGATAATTTTATATACTTTTATTTGCAGAAGTTTAACTTGATGTGATAATTATACAAAAGAAAAATTCTTAAATATAATAATTAGTTTTGCAAAGGTTAAAAAATAATGATTTCAAATGAAATCCACATTCCCATAATATTGTTTTTATTTCTTCGGTGTTGATTTTAGAATATTTCCAGTATTTTTGTAGTCTAAAAATATCTTCACCAGGAAATTCATTATACTTTTTTATTACATTTGATGAAAATATGTGTCAAGTGTTCTTCTTCAGAGAAAAATAATTAAGTGTTATCAGGTTGAATGACCTTTCCAGTTTTGTCCTTCCTCTACACATAGCTTCGAATAAGCACTGCATCTTTTAAGAAAGACTTTGGCGATTATATTCTGTAGTGTTTTCTGTTGATGAGATGAGAGTAAAAAGGATGGATTTACTTTTAAAAATTCCAAAAATACATCACATTGAGGAAATCATTCTGTAAAAGTGAATTACGTTAAGATTTAGAGAATAATGCGCTCAAGGGACAAATGGAAATTTAGGGTTAATTAATTGGACACTCTGCTTCAGTCCCATCGTGTTTATTGGCCAGAGTTCTAGTGTTGCCATTTCTTCGACCACTGTGCAGCTGTTTCAGGCAGTGTTCTGGGAAATAGAGCAAAAGCTCAACATTTATTTATTTTATCTTGACTATCTTCAAGATTGATGTGTCTGAACAATCTGTATAAATGATCAGAATGTAAAGCTTTGGGGATGCTTTTAAAAATTTTGAATGGCTTTGCATTTTTAATATCTGCAACTGTGTGTTCTGTGATGTAATTTCCCAGAAGATGAATTTAATTATTTGGATCAGTCCCTCTTCAGAATAAAATGACATAGTAATTCTTACAAAATGTTCTTTCAACTTTGAGTTATAATTTAAGAGTAATTCCTTTGGCTTCAACACAATGTCCTTTATTTGCTGATGATATAGAAATTTTATAATCAAAGAAAGAAAAAATTTTGTTTGGTTAAAAGAATAATTAAGTCTAGATATGATCTAAAAAGTATATTTTTATCTATTTATATATAACTATGTATTGGTTTTTAGTTCTGTTTTCAAAATCTTTTATTTTGTGGGAAGGTAGATATTGGTTAGATATCTCAAGATCAGCAGTCTGGGGGTATGCCTTCCATCAGATTGAAAATCACTTGTGCCAAACATTTCAACTTTTGTCTCAGTACCTACAAACAAATAAAAGAAATTTTATTTTTCATTTCAAACACTTACATAAACTCTCCATACCTTCCCACTTTGTGAAAAGTGTGTAAGGACTATTAAAACCATGAAGGTGACTAGAGTTGATTTTCTTCTTTGTGCTTTACTCATTCTCACTCAACTACATAACAGTATTTATTATGATGTGCTTCACTTTTTAAGCAGGTTAACTCTCAGTCACCTAGAACTATTATCATTATTGTCAAGTGGTAACATCATAATACATTAAAATTTAATTTATTATATGTCTTCATCAAAGGTTTAGTTTTGATCTTACAAGTATCTCTTTATTATTATTAGTAGCTTGATGTTTGATAGTACTTCTCTTCAAAATTATTAAGGTTATATCATTTAAATGTTATTTTATTTCTTGTATTTTGGATATACCAGCCTGAGTTTTCTACAAATTTTCAAGAATTGTATGCAATATGTCACGTATTACACTTTTCAAAATAGATTAAATGTTTCAATTACTTTTCGCATTGGTTTTTGTTGCTGCTGTAGTCTAGAAAGGTATTGCTTATGTTGATAAGAGTTCTATACTTCTTAATGTCTCACAAAACTTAGAATAATTATAAAACAGTTATTAGCTTCATAATAATATACCAAAGTACTTCAGGTTCTTACAAATTCATGCCGAAAAAATAAAAATCATAACTTGTAGTGAACTGTTTAATATTAAGTGAACGTCATAAACATTGATGCATTGTTTACAGTCTAATCTAATAATTTATTTAGATCATCATAAGTCAATAAGTATATTTTATTACATACAAATAAAAAATTGTTTAATTTAGGTAAGTACTGAATTGCCCCACTGGTGTGACATCTTATTTTTATTATTTGTGTTCTGTTTTAAAACAAAAAATAATAATTAGAATAATAAAACCCAATTTTTAAATATATTATTAAAATCAATAAAATAAATGTGAACTAATATGAATTTATCAAACAAAAGATGCACCCTTCTGAGTCGCATTATTTCACTCTTAAGTTTAAGACAAAATTAAAAACTTCTAGCAGTTACATAGAGTGATAAAATTGAAATGCAAAGAGAAGCATACTTGATATATTCCTAAGTAAAGCCAGCATATTTTTGACATTGTTCACTGAGCTAAAACAGCTCTTTTTGAAATTGAGGGTGTTTTTTTGTGTGTGTCTGTGTGATTGTTAACTCTGTCCTTAAGTACTGTACTGCCTCAAAGCCTTCTTACAATTCATGTGTCACTGCCATAGAAAATAAAAGTTAGGCTATGAATTTGGGGGTTTGCCACACTTACTTATGAGAAACAGAGAAACTTTTCAAAGGGCCATCTCTGGGAAGAATCGCCATGAAATGGTATATTTTCATAACCCACTATAAGATTATAGCTTCCAAATAGATGATATTTAGAGAACAAAATCTTCAGAGGATAAATGAATGCCTATTTTACAAATATTGACAATAATAATGTACTGATATGCCAGGTACTTCTTTCCTTTACTATAGTGTCTATTTGTTTACTCTTCAGTCCTGAGGAATTACCTTTGAAGCTTAAGAAAATGAAAACATATAAAATTGTCCATGATAAAATTCTTCAATTTTATATGTATAAATATGTACACATATTTATACATATGTATATGTATAAGACATATGTATAAGACATATGTCTTCAATATGTATAAGACAGCATATTTCTGAATTGTATGAACCCAAGATTATTTTAATGTCATAGTGGCCTGGGCATACAAAGGGAATAATCGTCTGAGGATGTTTATTTATTTTAGAGTGAGAGGAAGGGGGGAAGAGAGAGAGGAATGGATTGCCTCTCATGTGTACCCTGACTGAGGATTGAACCCACTATCTCTTTCAATCTGGCCAGGGTGAAATGTTAAAATTTTAGAAAAAAAGACAGTTGAGCATTTCTACACTGTGGACATCAGTTTGTTTTAGTTCAGTGCACGGACGATGCTCTTTCTCACTTGGAGTTCTGCATTCATGGTCTCTTCAGTTCCATAGACCCTTCCCCACTCCTGGTTTTAAGGTGCCTTAGAAATGACTTCTTCCTTAAAGTTTCCAGAGCCCTTTGGTTACTGCCTTCTATTTATTTTTGTGCTTGCATTTTACCCTGCACTTTTCTCTATTCATTTAACTGTTTTTTTTTTTTTTTAATTGTCTATTTCACTTCCGAGAATTTCTAAACATGATAAAGCTTGGCGTGTTTCCTCTCTAATCCTGCACCTTTTCCCCATCTGATAGCAGTGTGTCAGTGTTCGTCAAACAAGTATTTTAATGAGTAAATAACAGAACATGAACATGTTGAGTGTGATGACAGAGATGGCATCATGGAGTACACAGGACACTGAAGGAAACGAAGCTCATGAAGCTAATAGTAGCTATGAGAGAAGCCGTGATAAGAAAACACATTTTCTCATTTTCAGCCCAATTCTAATTTAACCACAGTACACTACCTTCATTAATCATGATCCTATGACTATGTAAGTTACAGTAAGCTGAAAGCAAAAGAAAGAGTGGTTTAATAAACTATTTCTTTAAAATCCACGTTGGGTTAATATCTATGTTTATTTTTACTGACTTTAGTAATGCAGGTACATAAAACTTGCTCCAGAACTGTAACTCATTTGTTCTCATTTACATCTTCAAAGAGCAAGATTTCGGCCAGTGAATAATGAATCACAATAGCTAGACTTTTATAGCTGAGAAGATATATATAGTACTATAAATAAATCAATAGTTTCATTTGTATGCTGTGGTCAAAGCATTTTTTTCTTTCTTAAATTAAGCCTTAATGAATTTTGTAAGCGATGTTGGACTTCAATGAAATGTTTGACAGCAAACTACAAAGGTCTTCCTTTGTGGGGTATTAAAGTAGAAAAACAGCAATGCTTTACGGCCTGCATTGTAGCTAGAAGAGCACCTAGATTTTTAACACTAAATTTGATGTCACTATCTGATTATATGTCCAGAAACTTTCAGAGGAAAGAATAGAATGAGTTGTTTTTGTGGTAGATGGGCAGTGTAGGTCTAAGTACAGAAATAACGTACTTCCCTCCAAACAGAGAAAGCTGATCACACTTATTCAAGCTAATGAGTGTTCCTTTAAATTTCTAACTTCGCTCATAAAGAGGAAGTAAAAAATAATATAGATCAGGAGAAAGAGGTCTGAAAGGGTATTTATTTTCCTCTTGTGCATTGTTTCTTGTAAAGAAAATATGTAAAAGAATTTCGCATTCTTCTTAGAAAAGGCTAGCAACTCACCACACCATTTAAAGTATCACTGCCTAAGAAAGAGTCTAATAGTTTTTCCTTTTTACCCACAGGCTGGAATTTGTGTTTTAGAGGATATATGTTATTTTTCATTGTCAGAATATCAAAACATCAATCCCAATGTGATACTCTTCTGTACCACTTATATTTTGTTAAAAGTCATTTAATTATAAATGTAAGCTATGTTCATTTGAATACTACAACTATATATTTCATTTTGCAGCAAAATGAATTAAAAATATGATATACATAATTTATATCATATGATATGTGATATAATGTTAATAAATTATCATCATCATCATCATCATCATCACCACCACCATCACGGTCTTTGCTAGGTCTGGGCACATCATTACATGAGAGAGACTAGGAACACTAATGCCGTTGGACAGACGATGAAAAAGGGCAGCCTGAAACGAAGCAGTCCCACGAGAAGACCCGGGTCAGGGGTCTTCTGCCATGCATCCTGCAGACTCCATCAGTTGCTTCCCGAGACGCTGGTTCAGCAGCGAAGGCGGGAGGCGGGACCCACCGACCACTGCCCAGGAGCCCTGTGTGCACGACAGGCGTGGAGCCCACGGATGCACGGCAGAAACCGCCACGAACCACAGCCTAGCACCTCGTCTGGCTCCTTGGGAAGGGGAATGGCCAACCGCGAGCCACTCCTGAGCTGCTCCTTGCCCAGGTGGATCTTGTAGCCCAGGTAGATAGATCGTGTCCTCTAGCTTCCACTGCTTGATGATGAGGGCCGACTTCATCTTCACAAAGTACTCGTAGTCCCTCAGGTAGCTGGCCAGGATGTCGAACATGATGCGATCCTGGCAGTCCAGGTTCTCCTTCAGCTCCTTGGCCTCCTCGTGTTGCTGGATGAGGACCCGCTGCTTCTCGAGTAGTGATTGTCAATCACCAGGAGAAGTACTGTTATCCAAATTGTTGAGGGCGTTCTCCACCCGGGCCAGGCAACCCGATAGGGACAGCAGGAGGTTCACCACTTTGTCCAGGTCCCCGATGAACATCCGGAACTTGTCAAACTCATTGGGCTTGCAGATGTCCTTGGCAATGGCCTCCACCTCGTCCCCCAGGGCGTTGTTGGCCTGGATGTCATCCTGCAGGCTCTCACAGGCTTCCTGGAGCACCTGAAGCTTGCGGCTGATGCTGTGGATGAACTCCTGCTTCTTCACAGACAGGTCATGGTCCATGTCACTGCCCGAATCCTCTCTGGGCTCCTGCTGCTCTTGCAGGTCCTTCATCTTAATCATCAGCTCCGCCTTGGGGGCCGACGTGCTATAGTAGGTGGAGTTGGTGGCCAGGAACGCGGCTGCCAGCACGCTCGGCTCCTCTCCTCCTCGGTGGTTCTGGGCGAGGGGATTTCCAGGAGTAGCTTCCTGCGCTGCTGAGCTTCCTCCAGGAGGTGCTCGTCCTTGGGGAAAATGCCCTCCATGAGTTCCCTGGTGGTCTTCATCTTCGTGCTGGGGTCCAGGACAGCGGCCAGGGACTCATCCTTCCCCACGATCTCCCGGCGCCAGCTCCTACGACTTCAGGTTTTCTGTCACCCGCTCTCTGTTGTCTATGCTGTACTTCATATACCCGTGACTATTTTGTAACCACCAATTTGTGGTTATTGATCTCTTAACCTTTTTAGCTCAGTTTCCCAACACCTCTCCCCTGTGGCAACCGTCCGTCTGTTCTTTGTATCTATATGTCTGCTTTAATTTTGTTGATTTATTTGTTCATATATAAGTGAAATCATGTGGTATTTGCTTTTCTCTGTCTGACTTATTTCACTAGCATAATACTCTCTTGGTCCATTCATGCTGTTGCAAACAGTAACATTTCATTCGTTTGGAAGGCTGAGTAATATTCTGTAGTATATATGTACCACGCCTTCTTTAAGTAATTGCCTATCGATGAACCTTTAGTTTGCTTTCATATCTTGGTTATTGTATATGAAATATCCTTGTTTGTCTCTTGTTATAGCATTTATTTTGAATTCTATTTTGTCTGATATAAGTATTGTTACCCCAGCTTTATTTTTTCATATCCATTTGCATAAAATATATTTTTCTATCCCTTTATTTTCAATCTGTGTGTCTTTTGATGTGAAGTAGTTCTCTGGTAGGCAGCACATGTATGGCTCTTCTTTTCTTCTCCGTTCAGCCACCCATGTTTTTGATTGGAGTATTTGATCCATTTTCATTTAAAATAATTATTAATGGATACATAGTTATTGCTTTTTTATTATTCATGTTTTGATCTTTTTCTTCATAAAGAAGTCCTTTTAACATTCCCTATAATATAGGTTGGTGATGATGAACTTCAGCTTTTTCTTGTCTGGGAAGTTCTTTATCTGTCCTTTGATTCTAAATGACAGTACTGTTGGATAGAATCATCTTGCTTGTAGGTCTTTGCTTTTCATCTCTGTGGGAATTTGGTGTTATACTCTTCTGGCCTACAAAGATTTTGTTTAAAAATCAGCTGACAGTTATATGGGGGCTCCCTTGTATATAACTAACTGTTTTCTCTTGCTACTTTTAAGATTGTCTCTTTATCTATAACATTTGGCATTTTAATTATGGTGTGTCTTGGTGTGGACCTCTTTGAGTTCATCTTGTTTGGGACTCTCTGCACTTCCTCAACTTGTATGTCTATTTTCTTCACCAAGGTAAGGAAATTTTCAGTAGTTATTTTTTCTAATAGGTTCTCAATCTCTCACTCTCCTCTCTTTTTGGTACCCCTATGATGTGACTGGTGTTACACTTGATGTTGTCCCAGAGGTCCCTTAAACTATCCTCATTTAAAATAAAAATATTTTTTCTGTTTGCTGTTTCTATGGAACAGCTACCCTCTTGTCTAAATTGCTGACTTGATTCTCTGCTTCATCTACTCTGCTATGGATTCCATCTCCTGTGTTCTTCCTTTCAGTTGTTGTATTCTTCATTTCGGATTGGTTCTTTGTTTTCTGTCTCTTTTTTTATGCTTCCTATCTCTCTGTTGAAGTTCTCATTTCAGTGTATCTGCTCCTCCCCCAAGTTTATTGAGCATTCTTATAAATCAATATTCCAAACTCTATCATCTGATTGTTTGTGTCCTTTTTGATCTTTTTCTGGAGATTTTTCTGTTCTTTCATTTTGGCTGCCTCCCTCTGTTTGTTCTACGTATTAAGTAAATATGCTATGTGCCCCCATATTTGCAGGATGGCTTTATGTAGTAGGTGTTGGCACCCAGAGGTGGACTCCATGGTCACCCGAGTCAGGTGCTCCAGGGATTTCTTTTTTGTGAGTTTGTGTTTTCTCCTGTTGTATCTGAAACTTGTTTTCTGTTGGCAAGCCAGTGAGTGAGATTTACCCTCAGGCTGACTGGCTGTGAGGATTGTCCACGACTATGGATGAGTTGTTTAGCAGGGCCTGACCCCACAGTCCAGGATTCACTTTAATGGGACTCCTGGTGCCTGTGGATTTCACCCTTTGGGTATGTCACATGTGTAGCTAATTGAGTAGTGCTCTAATGTGGTCTGAAGCTATGGTCTATGTTGGTTCTGGGCCTTTTGAGAGGGTTTCCAGTGCAAGCTCAAGTCAGCCACTGCTTGTGTCCAAACGAAGCCACCTGATAGTGACAACATAATCTGCAGTTGGCGGCTGCTTGTGCTGGATTTGGAGACAAAGGGAGAGGCTAAGGCTGGTTGCCTCTAATACTATGGGCCAGTTACCAACAGGTACAGGACATGCAGTGGTCATCTTCTGCTTATTTGAGCTTTATGGACCTTTGAGAGATTTTAGGAAAGTCCTCAGCATGGGCTCAGTCTGGAAGCTTATGAGGAGGAGTTGCTGAAAGATGTTCCTCTGGCTGGTGCTCTCTCTTCCTGGCACTAGTGCTGTGGATTGGAGAGCCCAGTGTAGGGCTAGGATCCCCTGCTCTGGGGAGGGGGGGAGGTATGCATAGCAAAGATATCTCTCCCAATTTTTAACCACCACAAATGGGTGTGGGGCCAGCCCATTTGACTTCTCTACCCTTCCTACTAGTCTGGTTGTAATTTTGGTGTGACATGGGAGGAGGCGAGCACAGTGTTTCCATCCTCCGTCATCTTGATTGGAAGTTCCCTCAGCTAGGACTTTTTGTTTGTTTGCTTTTTTTTTTTTAAGAATAAAAGTTTTAATAATGAAAACATGGTTTTACTAATGAAAGCAACCTGGGTGAAAATAATTAATTTTCCTTGAAGATATTATTACCAAAGTTAGTTCATGAGTCATCTGTTTTTAAAATTTACTTTCAGCATTGGAAAAAACTAACAGCATTAGTGGAATTTTTGTTTCTAAGACCTGAATTGCTTTTTACTAAAACGCCAGGGGTCTAAGGCATCTGCCTGGCATGCTTACTGCATATTTTAACCAAGTCCCTATTAACGTAGGAAGAAATAGTTACCTATATTAATGAAAAGAAAATGCTCAGCATTAGTGGTATTGTCCTATCTATGGTGAAAGCAATGTGAGATTCTGCTGGTTGTTTGGTTGCTATTGTCACTCACATTTTTCTGAAGTATCACATGCTTCTATCAATGCCTGACAATTTACTATATTTTACTACCCTCCTACACAATCTTTGACAAATAGAGGGAAATATTATATAAATTTATTTATTTCTTCAAATGTATTTGTAAGTATTTACTTTATGCTATGCATATTAAAGTAACAAGAAGAACTATTTACTTGATAGAGGTGCCAATCCCTGCACAGCTGAAAATCCACATATAACATTTGTCTCCCCAAAACTTTAACTAATAGCCTACTGTTGACCAGAAGCCTTACTACTAGCACAAACCCTCAATCAGCACGTATACTGTATGTTATATGCATTATATACTATATTGTTACAGTGAATTAAACTAGAGAAAAAATGTTATTAAAATTCTAAGAGAGGAAATATATTTACAGTATTTATTTAAAACCTCAACTTATAACTGTGGACTCTCACAGTCCCAATTCAGGTTGCTCAAGGGCCAACTATATTTACTTCTGCACTCGTACTAGATTTTTCACATTTGAAAGAAAGTAGTACCCAAATAAGCATAACCTTGGATTTAAAATTGTTTGAAGCCTGACTTCATCTTATCTTATGAAACTTTCATTACCCTATAATAATGCTGTAATTAATAAAGACAGACATATATTTTTGCTATAGTCTCTTTGACTTTTTGTGAGAATATAAAATATCAAAAATGACTCATATAACATGTCTTGAAACTTGACCAAAAAAGCCTCAAAAAGCCTTTCTAAATACAACAAATTAAAACTATTGTGAGTTCAATTCCTAGATGCAGTAAAAATATCCAGTACTTTATAATTTTATTTATGTTTTAAAAATTTTTTTCAATCCTCACCCAAGGTTATGTTTACAAATTTTAGAGAGAAAGAAAAGGAGAAAGGGACAGAGAGAAAAAGGGAGAGACAGAGAGAGAGATATTGATGTGAGAGAAAAATGTTAAATGGTTGCCTCCCGCATGCACCCTGACTGGGAACAAACCTATAACCTGGTTATGTGCCCTGACTGGGGATCAAACTCACAACCTTTTGGTGTATGGGATGATGCTCCAACCAACTGAACCACCTGACAAGGGCTAAAAAGAAGTTTTGTACTATATGTTATCTTGATAATTGGATATTCTTTCTTTAACACGGTGTACTAATTGGATTCTAATCACAAACATACATACAAGAACACACATACATATTCCTCTCACAAATGTGCTCTGACTAAATTGAGAATATTTTGCCTGTTGTGACTGATTATTTATGAAGGTGTAGTTAGAATCACCAATTTGAATTTTCTTGATTGTTTCATCATCATTGCCATGATGTCACTGCATTTCAAGCCAATACTTTGAAGTTATTTTACATTATGACTTCTTCCTTGGTCTCTTTTCGATTTAATATTTCTTCAGTTAGCTCTATTATACTATTAAAAATACATTATTTTCTGTGATCTTTCTCTACCTTTTCTTTTTAGCTAGTGACTTAACAATTTTGGGACCTAAATAAACCATGGCTGTGACTAATTTTGAGGTTGAATATAAAATAAAGTCTACCATTATAGATTTGCACACCCACAGGATGCAGTGTAATGGGACGGAGAAGCCATGGGATTCATGAGAATATATCATTTTTCCCAGATTTCTTATTTATTAGCTTTATGACCTTGCACAAGTTACAGTACATATTGATTTTCACCATATTGTGGTAAAGAAAATGTGATAATTGAGAATACAGTGAAGCATAAAGGGTTTTACAGTTCAAGTCTATAAAAATGGGAAAGTGATTTCTTTGTTAAATGCCCAGAATATAATTCCTCTGAAACTAGTTTTTTCTTATCTGGAAATAGGCACTCAGTGAATGGTTATGGTTGGTGAGAGTCACTTATATTGCCATAATGATGGCCTTTATTAATTAGAAGTGGCCCTGACCTCTATAAATTTTCTTGAATATTTAGTTTATAGTATTCATGATTCCCTATTTCAAAAGCAGAGAATTGGTTCAGACCCCATAGAATATAATGGTTAATGTTTAAGAGTCTAGAATCCGGCTGTCTGATTTTTTTTATGTTTTTTTTTTATTTTATTTTATTTTTGTTCAATTACAGTTATTTGCATCCTCTCCCCTCCACTCCTCCCTTCCCCTCCAGCCCCCTCCCCCCCAGCCTCCCTCCTCCCCCTTAGCTCTGTCCATGTGTCCTTTACAGTGGTTCCTGAAAACCCTTCTCCCCATTGTCCCCTCCCCCGTCTCCCGGCTGTCTGATTTTAAATGCTGTTTTACCAATAAAAAACTTTGTAACCTTGGCCAAATGACTGCATGACTCAGATGGTAATATATGAAGGCAGGATGTGATATGTTTAACAATATGTGTAGAGTTTAAACAATGTTAGAGGAGCAGTCCGTTAGTTTCAGCCTTACCTGTCAGTGTCAGTTCTGTTGCTGTTGTTGTTATTATTGGCGTTTTTAAAGGAAGGAAGTGTGGACTTGAAAATGATTTTCTTTGGACCTTTATGAAGTCATGTTTCTTAGTTTTATAGTTTATTAATTAATCACAATTAATTAAATCCTCCCAAGTACAACTGCTTATCTTATTGAATTCCAAAGAGTAGCTTATAACTTAGTACTATCTGACTAAATGTGAAACATTTTCAAAGTTTCAAGTGGATAATGGAGAAAGAAAAGATATTTATAGTATTTTATAAATCCATTGGGATTTATTTGAAGAAAAATTAATTCAATATTCACTTAACAATGTTCAGAACTTAAAATACTTTGATTGTTCTTGGATTTAATGAGGGCCTATTTGACTGTTTTACATTCAACTATATTATCAAGTGAAATATCTTTAAATTTCTAATTAAACAATAGTATAGATAATTACCCTTTAAAAGCTTATATGAATACAGAGTATTTGATTTTATTTCCTAAGTATTCAAATATAATTTTATTATACACAGAATAGTGATTTATAAATAAATTAGACATAGCACCTTTTTGCCATTTAAATATGTCTTTTGCAGTTGGTGTTTCTTATGCTTGAGACTGCTGTCTTGAAATGAGAATATATCATTTTACATCCAAAAGAATGTTTTTGGGATACCATTTTCTTCTTTGTGGAAAGTTCTCTACCCCTATTTTCTGTGCTAGCAAAGATTATATTAGATAAGGGGAATTGAAAAGTGTTAAGCTCATATATAAGTTGAAGTTTGGAATCTTTAATTAAATTTTGGTATTTCTTCATTTAAAAATGAGGATATAGTATGATTTTTACATTGTAACTGTTCCAGAGAAAGCTTTTCTCCCCAAAACATTTTATTTTATAGTAACTTTATAAAAACTGGTCTTAATGGTTTCATATTTCTTAGTGAGAAATTACTGTTTCTACTATGAACAGAATGTTTAAGCCTATTAAATAAAGATTAAGAGAATAAGATTAAATATTATCACAACTATGCTCAACCATTGAGGTTTGTTTACAGGGTCTACCAAGATTGAAGTTAGGAGAATTGAGAATCTCAGTCTATCTGCAATAGCAGTCAAATACAGAGGAGGGATCTCATTCACACAGGGACTGCTGAAAACAGAGCAGAAATACTGAAAACATTTTCCTAGCAACCCAGTCTCAATATAAAGCGCACACACACACACATATAATCAGCCAGTTGCTAAAGGAATTTGAAGCCTGAGGTTCAATGAAGAACCTACCAGGTGTGTCTCTGGGCCACACTGGAAGAAGTAGAGCTGTCTTGGGCCACACATTAAATACACAAACACTAACAAAAACTGATGAGCAAAAAAAAAGGTTTTAAGTAAATTTAGGATTTTGTGTTGGGCCGCATTCATAGCCATCCTGGGGCACAGGCGGTCTCTCAGCCATGGGTGGACTCCCTGTAACCAACGATGAAAACAAAATCCAACTCAGCTCTTTTCTCAATACCCATGAGAATGTCCAACAGAAGAGGAGACATACCCATTTTCAGGCATAAATTCTATTTACCTCATATAATACAATATTACAGTAATGTGTGGTGAAAGGAATAAATAAGATATGAAAAACCTCTATGAATAAAATGTTCAGACTTCATAAATATATTAAAGAGAATATTCTTAAATGTAGATATATGTTATTTAGTTAAATCAAGAAGCTTAATAATATAGCAGACTTTAATTGATGCATTGATTAAATGCACTCATATTAAAACTACAAATGTATTTTGTAGTATTTGACATGGTGTTTCTAAAATTTAAATACAGATATAACTGTTCAGAGATAGTCAAGTGACATTTAAAATAGTGCCTTTATTGTTAATTGATAAGACAGTGATGGAATTGGCAGATGAAGAAAGATTCATTTCTTTGCTGCTGTAGATGCAAGTATCTGATAATTACATAGACAAAAAAAATTTTGAATCCTTCCTTACCTCATTCAATATACAGCTAAAAATTCAAAGAAAATATGTAAATATTTTATATATTAAATTTTCAAAATATTCATGATAATTTTATACAGGATGAAAATAAACATAAGGAAATATTCATATATTATCCAACATTAACATTACAACTTTCTATATATTAAAAAATTCTGTAAGGAACTGAGCTCTGGCTGATGTAGCTCAGTGGATTGAGCGCGGGCTGTGAACCAAAGGGTCCCGGTTCGATTCCCAGTCAGGGCACATGCCTGGGTTGCAGGCCAGGTCCCCAGTGGGGGCCACGTGAGAGGCAACCACACATTGATTCTCTCCCTCTCTTTCTCCCTCCCTTCCCTTCTGTCTAAAAATAAATAAATAAAATCTTTTTAAAAAATTCTGTAAGGAACTGAAAAGAAATACCACAAACTCTCTTGGAACACACTTAACTTTGAAAGATTAGTTACCAAATATGAAAATAATATTTATAAATCAACATAAAAAATAAACACTACGAAAATAGAATTTCAAAACACAAATGGCCAATAAATTTTGATAGGTAGAGATAGGTAGGTAGGTAGGTAGAAAAGATAGGTACATGTATCAAGATAGATATGTCAATAATCAGGGTAATATAAAGTGACACCAAATAGTTTCTGTAGAGGGAGATTCAAGCTTAATACAAAATTTGATGCACATTTGTTGCTCTGCTCACTCAGTCACTTTGAATGTGATGGCCACACAGAACACATGCTCACTCAGTGGTGTACTAGCCACCCACTGACTAGCACAGTGAAGTCGTCATTGTTGTACATGTGCATTCCAGTCCACTCTCCTTGGCTGCCAGGTTACATCGATGTCTCCAAACTGTTTTCATTATATTAACACTGGCTGGGCTTTTTCCAGACAGATATATAGGAGAAAATATTTGCAAAGCCATGTATCCAACAAATAGTTGCATATAGAAATGAATGTAAATGTTGGCACATACATGTTTGTCATAGCTCTAAACTTGGACAGCTCTTTCTTGGCCTGCATCCCATTGTAAGGCTACTTCCATAAGGCTTTATTTTATTACAGTATATTTCTTTTAATAGCATGTTTCTATTAACAGTACGTATGCATTTTCATATATTCTTTGTGTGTTTGCTACATATTTTAGAAAGCTTTAATTATATATAGTGATTATTTCATTTACGTACTTGCTTACATATATATCATTGCATGAATATATAAATTAACATAAATAAATCACTTATGTGCATATACTTACCTACTAACACTTTAGGTATAAATTCATGTAGCAATGATTTTATGAATGTTTAAATATATATTTACTTATATATACATAAATATATTTAATATTAAATAGTATTTAGTATAAACTATAATTATATGTAAATAAACTTAATGTAAATATAAGAATTTATTAAACCTTCTTTTATAGTTAATTTATAGCTATTGAGTGTGTACTAAGTTCAAGGATTATTGATATATATCAATATATAAACACAGGGAGTTAATGTATAATGCAATTGTAAATATAAAATTCTTGCCTCAAATTTAAAATTAAAATAATTAAATAAATAATTAATAGCACCTGAGAAAAATGTACTTTTAACAAACATTGTATTATAATCATATTAATAATATAGAAATCCATACATTCATTATTTTTCTTAAAACATGGAATGATGTCATTTTATTTTAAAAGATCTTGAAGTTTTAATCATCTACATTTATTCATTGTAGTTTTTGAAATGTGTGATTATTATTATTCACATATATTCATTATGCATAGATGATATAAAATCTTTTAACACACGTATTTTCTTTAGTGAAGTAGTCTGAAAGATGTACGTTTAGCTAAAAGTGCTCTATAAAAATGAGCAGGTTGGGGGTAGAAATCTGACATGCATTCCAAAAGCATTACTAGAAATGGAGGCAGGGTTAGTCAGATAGACTAGCCCACTGAGGAAGCAGCTCTGTGAACTTTCACAAAAAACATGTCATTCTGACTTTCATGAAAGAAGTCATCTGGGCTTTGTGGGTGAAAGTTGTGCGGTGGAGAGCAAAGCAATTTTCAAAATATTAGGTTTTACCACTAAAATTATTCTGTAAGTGCTAAAAATCCTTCTGGATATGATCATGTCATTTTATTATAAAATGTTATTGAGCATGAGAATGAATGTTCACAAAGACACAGCCCTTCAGTGCTATTTCCTTAGACTGATGCATGGATAATAATTGTTAGAAAACCTATATGCCGGTGTTGTCAGTGCCATATGTGAACATTTTCAAAATGCAAAACCATATTGTACACATTTCACTGGTGGGGCACCCTTCCGGGTGGTGAATCCCTTACACAGCAGTAGCTGGATTGTGATGACAATATGAGCACATCGTGTGATCATAGGCGTTGGGCAGTTTAGGGTTTTGGTATCAACGTCAACACTTTATGGTTGTGAAAGTTTTCCAAATTGCTATAAACCATGTTTAATAGGGGAGTGTTCCCATGAGGTGATGCAACTTATTTACAGAAGCTTTAAACATAGCATACCTCTG
The DNA here is from genome assembly GCA_004026765.1 of Micronycteris hirsuta. Lineage (NCBI taxonomy): Eukaryota > Metazoa > Chordata > Mammalia > Chiroptera > Phyllostomidae > Micronycteris > Micronycteris hirsuta. The sequence continues at coordinate 31,130 of PVJI01011494.1, read as the reverse complement.
TTACTCTGTGAATCCTACCTGGTAGCTCCCCACTTTTCAACTCATATTGTTAAAAAACTCTGCTAGGAAAAGCAGCTCTACATAGATCAAGTGGGGAAGGACAATCCAGCCTTGTCTCATAAGTAGAAGGTAGAAAAATGTCTCCAAAGGACAGAATCAAGCACAGAAACAGTGTTTATGAAGGTCCTCCCTGAAGCAGAGGCCAAATTCAGCAATTATATGCGTATGCATGCGTGTGTGTATGTGTGTGTATATATATATATACACATATGTGTATATGCACACATCTATCTTTTATGCAAGTAACATACAAATCTATATAAGAATTATTTCTATATAAAATCTACTTTCTGGAAATATAATATTTTTCTGGAATGTGGTCTTAAAATGTTGCAAGAAGTTTCATAATCTTGGGACCTGTGACAATATCTTTATGTATTTAAAAGTATAATCACGTAGGATTGAGGGGTGGGTGGGGATGGGTGGGATGGTGGAGGGTGGTTGGGGAAACTGGAGACAGCTGTACTTGAACAACAATAAAAAATAAAATTAAATTAAAAAAGAAATATTCTGGAACACTTCAAAAAAAAATTATAATCACTGAAAGCACACTTGAAACATTCCTATATGTTTTATCAAAAACATGTGCAATATATTCATTTTTAAATAAAAAGTAAATCTTTTTGAGAAGCACAATATAAAATTTTGAATGAGGGTTCTGGTAAAATTATAAAAATATATACTTTTAAAAATAAATAATATTCTTGATGTAAATGATGAGCATTATGCTTATTAGATTGTTATTAAAACACAGCATTCAGAGAAATGATTTGGAAAGTGGTATGAGATATGAGATGAAAAACCTCTCATATACAGCCATGAGTGGTGTGCTAATTAAACTGCATAATCAAGTAATGTCAAGGATTTACAGATTATTGTACAGCTGCTTCAGAATGAGTGTGGAAAACGAGTGAGGATTAGTTACTGTTTACTCCTTTTTAACTCCCTTAAAACTTGCATACGTGCAGGCTGGAGGTGGCAAGAAGGAGAGTGGGAGAAAAATTGCTGCAGGCTAGCCCATCTTCTACCCACTTGGAAACTCCTCTTTACATTTTAATTCAGTATGTTCATTTCTGTTTTTTAAATTGATTTTCTTTGGTGCAAATCTATTATTTCATTACATTTTGTCATCAGCAATTACTCCTTGGTTTCAAGCTTCCAAAATATGGCTATTTCAAGGCACTAAGCTCTTCATCCCTGTTAAGCCCCAGGAGGCCACCAGTAGACCCACAGTATAAAATTTCTTTGCAGGTATAGAGTACGTATATCATAGACAAAAAATAGATTCATGGGATACCACTTGAGTATGAGCATCTCTTTCCACTTGCTTTAAAAAATATAGTAACATTTTTAAAATTTGGAGTAATTATTGGTCATGTGAACTGGTAAGTGGTGATATGAGATAGGAACTGTATTTTAGTGACAGTATTTTATTTCTGGAGACCCTTTTGGTATACCACTATTCTCGTTGGTGATGATAGTAGCAAATAATGTCAGTGTCTCAGAGTGCTTTAACAAACATCGTGGACTATGTACAGTGCACTGTGCTAGTGCCTGTTGTTGCTGATACTGACTGTGCCTTTGTAATGACTTTTATTCAAAGTGTGGAAAATGTGCAGGTCAGATAATTCCATCTTTTATTCCTTAACGTGCCCATACTTTTTGCATCTTATTTGTTTAGCAGATAAATGTAGTATATATGCTGATTATATGTAATAGAGAACTAGAATGTGCTAGAGAACGAGAAGCATTTCAAGTGTCTATGTCCCTTGTGTATTTTGCAATGCTATTTTCAAGAGATCGATTTTGACTTTCCGTAATCTACAATGCTTCTTCACTCTACTGGTGCTGAAGAATAGGTTTAACCTTGCTCTTCTAAGTAGGATATAGCCAGCTATTATTATAGAGTAACTTTATTTTCTCATAAAATTTGCTTATCCACAATAGATGTAGTGACTAACAAATCCATGCTTTAAATTTGTAATTGTGCTTTGTTTATAATTCTTATGTCAAATCATGTTTGGCCACATGCACAATATTTTTTTTCATTTGATTGATTTTTAAGCTTTCCTACTGAATTGCTTCTAAGACCTTACAGAGAGAGTATTTTTCTTTTTTAGTTTATTACCTGGAGTGCCTCACACTGTTATTTAATATAACTATTAAAAATTTTGTGTGGATGGTTAGTGCTATGTAAACATATTGGTATTTCCAGACTTTTTCCATAGATGAAGATATGGTATATTATGATTAAATCAGTACTAAAGCAAAAATGTTGATTCTCAATCATCTATCTCTGAGTTGGGGGAAGAAAACAAATGAGGAAATAAAGAAGATTGAAGTACATGATCTCTAAAGTCCTTTTATAAATTCGAATTTATAACTTTTCAGTATGAACTGTAAATCTACTTTTGCCAACCCTGTATTGGCTGTACTTTTCACATTAGAGTTAAAAATATTGTTTACTTGAATATCTTTCATAACTGACTTAAGTGCTTATATTTAACATAAGCCTCGTTGATATGTAAACTATTTGAACTACTTTATTTGTGCCTAGAAATGTGCTGAGGTATTCATATGTCACATACATAACAGACAGCAATTCTGAAAGCCAGGAGCAACTCAGAACATTTGGATCGAAACTTTGGATTGTAAATTATTGCCACAATTTTCTATATATATTTATTTTAATTGAGGAAGTTCCTCATTTTTTTATGCGTTGCTTTAATAGCTTGTGTACTGGAAACAGGAATATTATTCCAGCAATGGAGTTTTAAGTGATCCCTTAGATAGTGTTTACCTACCTCATAAATTCCTTAAATAATTTCTTTTAAGCAATTTAAGGACTTTTAAAATGATACTTTCAGGTAAAAATTGATTGTTTATAAAACAATCAAACTATGTTGAATCAAAGATGTTAATTCTAATAGGATTAGTATTATTTTTCTTAAGCCATTTATAAGTATGCACTTTATTTTTATGAATATCAGGAATAGACAAATGGGCTGGGGCTCTTATTTTTAGGATATTAATATAAGGCATAAAACATTTATTTTGGAAAGAGAAAATATAGTTTGCTGATTCTTATGAATTTTTTCTTCAAAGTCAAAGGTGTTTAAAGAAACTTTAAAGTATTTGGTATATTAATAATTCAAATTTCTTGAATACATCAAATATTTGTATTTGTGCTCTTTAGTCCAGTTTATTATAATGTATAACATGAAATATTGCACATTTTCCATATAATTATCAAGACTTTCAATTTGAGTGAAACTAACCAAAAATGTAACTATTTTTTTACTTGGTAAAATTACTTTTAATTTACAAATAAACAAAAAGAATGTAATTTCAGGAAATAACTGAATGAAATTTCTTTCAAATAGATTTTAATTTGTAATATTAATTAATATGAATTCCAAGGCAGATCATTGACTCATTTTTAATATATCATGATAGTTTTACAGTGATTGTTGAACCATCTTCTACAGAAAGCATCTTATAAATACCTTCATTCTCTTTTCTTCACTCTTTGTTTCAGTTTCTCTTTGTGTGTGTTGTCTTGATTTATTCCTGTTGAAGACTAACTGCTTCCACAGTGGGCAATAAGATCTTCCGGCTGAGGGATTCCTGATCTCGCTTCCTCAGTCCTACCATCAGAGAAGGAATAAACTTGTCCCTTAGGCCTAGTATTTTTTAAATCCCAGGTAAGAGACATGATTGGCTTACCTGGAATCAGACTCTCAGGCCTAGGCCAGCCAACAAGACCAAGACAGAGTCATACCACAAGGCGCCCATCTGTGAGGCTAGGGATTTCCAGCGAGGAAGCATTATTATGGGTTGACTATACTTGGATTCCTATTGAATTTCTCTTCTTGAAGATTATTTATGTAAAGCCTGTGCTAAGCTTCTTTTGCATGATCTCATCTGTCTTCACAATCACCCCATGAAGTAGGTACCATCACCTCAGTTCTCAGAAGAGAAAGCTGAGACCCAGAGAGGTTAAGTAACTTGCTCCTATCTTATAGCTGGTTAGTTAATCATTTTTAACTATAAAGTTCTGTAGTCTTCAGTACATCCTATTGTCGTTCAACCTGTCTCTAGAACTCTTTTCATTTTGCAGAATTGAAATGCTCTATTATTGCATGTATATGTGTGTGCATATCTATAATTTTATATAGAAATATATTACATATATAACTTGTATGTGTTTGTGCATATATATATGTGTGTGTGTGTGTGTGTGTGTGTGTGTGTGTGTGTATATATATATATATATATATATATATATATGAGATTGGAGGGAGAGAGAGATACAACCTTAAGGTCTCAACAGTGGTTAATTTATGCATTTTATTCTTTTTAAGACTGTTTTAAATGAATTATGAAACCATTTGTATTAAAAGTAATAAAACTTACATTTGTGTTTAGAAATCTATATTCTTAACCCAAGAAACTTAATATTTTCATTCCATTGTTTTAATATTAAATGGTAATAGCTAATAACACTAGGTACCTTGTAACTCAAAAACAAGACACTTTTTTTTAGATGATTTACTATGCATACAGAACACTGCATGTATGTTCAATGCTTTGATTTTTACCAACTTGCCTTACACTTAGGAAAATACTTAGAACTTTTCATGTTCATTTTTCATCAGCTTATCAGTATTAATATGTACTAATGAGTATTTTTATTGCAGTAATATATATATATAACATAAAAGTTATCATTTTAATCATTTTTAAGTGTACAGTTTAGTAGTATTAGTACTATTGCATTATTGTGCAATCATTAGCACTATTCATCTCTATTTTTTTCATCTTCCCAAACTGAAACTCCTACCTATTAAACAATATCTCCCTATTTTTCTCTCTCTAGTACATAACAACCACCATTCCGCTTTGTGTTCCTATGACTCTGATTAATTTAACTACCTCATATAAGTAAATTCATACAGTACTTGTTCTTTTTTGCCTGGCTTATTTCACTTTGATATAATGCAAGGGTATCAAACTCATTTTCACTGGGGGCCACATCAGTCTCGCGGTTGCCATCAAAGGGCCAGATGTAATTTTAGGACTGTATAAATGTGACTGCCCCTTAACTAGGGGCAAGGAGCTCCGTGCTGCCACCCGGTAGAAACAAGGTGTGGGGCCGGATTCGGCCCGTGGGCCTTGCATTTGCCACCTGTGATATAATGTCTTCAAGATTCATCTAATGTTATAGCAGATGTCAGAATTTCCTTCATTTTTGTCTGAAAAATATCTCACTATACAGATTCATATGTGTACATGTGTAATTACATAGTCATATTCCACATTTTGTTGTTTTTTTTTCATTCTTGAATGGGTATTTGGGTTGTTTCCATCTTTGGCTGTAGTGAATAATGCTGCTATGAACATAGGGTATGCACATATCTGTCTGAGTGCCTTTCAGTTCTTGAGTATGTACCCAGAAGTAAAATGGTCATCCTATTTTGAGTTTTTTGAAGATCTGACACACTGTTTTTCATAGCAGCTACAACACTTTACCTACTAACAGTGCACAAGTATTGAATTTCTATGCATCTTTGCCAACACTTGATCTTTTCTCTTTTTCTGATGATAGAAATTTTAATAAGTATGAGGCATTATTTCATCATGATTTTGATTTGCATTTCCCTCATAATTAGTAAAGGAGAGCATCTTTTCATGTGTTTATTGAGTATGTATATATCTTCTTTGGAGAAATGTTTTTTCAAGTTCTTTACCTACTTTTTAATTATATTGTTTGCTTTTTGGTTGTTGAATTATAGAAATTCTTTAAAGTTCCTGAATATTAACTGCTTATCACATATATGATTTGCAAATATTTTTACTGTTTTGTTAGTTCACTTTTCATTCTGTTAACTGTGTCTTTTGATTCACAGAGGTTTTACATTTTGAGGTAGTCCAATTTATCTATATTTTCTTCCAGATGCTTTTGCTGTAATATCTGAGAAATTATTGCCTAATCCAATGTCATGAAGCTTTTCTCTGTTTTCTTCTAAAAGTTTTACAGTTGTAGCTCTTATATTTAGATCTTTGATCCATTTTGATTTAATTTTCATAATGGTGTGAGCACTTAGCTTCATCTTTTGCATGTGAGCATCTACTTCTCCCAATACCAGTTGCTGAAAATGCTGTCCTTTCTCTACTGAATGGTCTCGGTACTCTTGACAAAAATCATTTGACCAAATATGTAAAGATTTCTTTCTGTGCTCTCTTTAGTATTATATTATTCTATATATCTGTCTTTCTGCCAGTATCACACTGTTTTGATGACTGTGGCTTTGTAGTAAGTTTTGAAATCAGAGATTTCCAATTTTGATTTTTATTTTCAAGATTATTTTGTTTATTTTAAAGTCTTTTGAGTTTCAGTATGAGTTTTAAAGTGGATTTTTCTTTTTCTACAAGAATTGCCATTGGAATTTGGTAGGGATTGCATTGTATCTGTAGATTGTTTTGATAATATTGACATCTTAACAATATTAAGTATTTCAATCCATGTACATAATATGTTTTTCCATTGATTTGTGTTGTCTTATTTTTTTTTTCAGTAGCATTTGTAGTTTTTAGTGAACAAGTCTTTCACCTTATTGGTTAAGTTTATTCCTAATATAAATATTTTTATATATTTTAAATGTAACTCTCAATTTCTCTTCATACAGTGCTGTTAGTTTTGAAAAGTATGCTATATAAAAATCATGTCTCATTTGTTTATAAACAAAATGCTAAGTCTATATTTTATTATTTCTTATTTTTGTTGTGTTGCAACCTTCCCTCATGTTGCAAGTGTTCCAGAACAGAAATTTTGTTCATGAGTACTGACAGAGCCAAACACTAAACACTGAGATTTGCAGTGGAATAATGTTGGCAATATAGTTATAAATGGCACCATCCATGAGAACAGGAAGCTGATGGTCAAAAGTCCAAATTCCCCAATGGCATGTAGGTTACTGATTTTATAGTACAAGATCAAAAGACACCCACCATGGGTTAGAGGTTTGGGACCTTACTGGGAGTTGATTGGTCAGTGGTGAGGTAAGGTGATGAATCATTCCTTCAGGTCTTGAGGGCAACTCTGAGGTCTTTTCTGGCGTCCCTCTGTCCAGTCTCATGGGAAAGTAGCCAAGGGGTCATTCTACCTTAGGGCTCAGGAACTGAAATGTAACTTGAGTCAAGATGTTATCTCTAACTTGTCTGAGGTTTGGGCCCTGTGACCACTAGTCAGGTCCAGGACACTGTCTTCTGCTGACTTGGGAGTTGCTGATTGTCGAAGGGGAGAGCTAGGTGTGTCAGGAAGAGAGAGAGAGAGAGAGAGAGAGAGAGGTAATTTCCAGAACTAGGATTTAAAGCTAAATTTAAGCAGTCATAAGGACCCTCAGTTTCATAAGGTCAGTGACCCTAATAATAATTTTTAAAATAAATAAGTTATTAAAATAAAGGTAACTAGGACTGTTGAACTTATTTTGTTATAAAATATGCCACATTTTTGAACTGCCAGAGCTATTATAAAAATCAAATTGAAAGAAAATGAATTATTAAAAATATATAGTAGCCAAAAAGTAAATCTCCTTTGTGATCATTACTATTAAAATATATTTTAAATGATACAATTAATTTTGTTGTACATTTAGCCTCTTTGATATTTTAATCAAAATTTTAAGTTGGGGAAAAGTATTTTAAAATAAAGCTTACAATGAATTGTGAGTTTATAGAACATGCATATAAAGGACCCATAGACAAGGACAATGAGGGGGGTATTGAATGTGGGAGATGGGGTGTGGGCAGGGCAGGTGAGAGCAGTAGGGGAAAATGGGGACAACTGCAATTGAACAATAAAAAAAAGTTAAAAAATAAATATACAAAAAAGCCACTTTCTGTTAGACCTATATTGCAACTATGCAATTCAAGTCAAATGCAACCCCTTTCCTCATGTTTTCATCACGTAAATTGAAGAGAATATGAAAATGAGTGTGTCCATAAGTTGGAGAAATTTTTAGGATTTTTCTCCACAAGTTAGTAACAGTTTAATCTTTCTCTCTCTCTCTCTTTTCTTAATAACACAGGGGTAGAAAGAAGGAGGAGAAGAGAAGAAGCGGAACAAGGCTGGAGAACCAAATGAAGCAAGAAAAAATAGAAAAACATAGAAGAATAAATGCGAAGGAGAAGATAAAATAGGGAGATAAACATTAACAGAGGGAAGTGGAAGCGTAAGAATGAAACTATTGAAAAAAAATAGAAGACAAGTGAAGGACTAAGTCATACAATATCCACAATAAACTCACAGACATGGATATACAGATATATGGAAAATAAAAGGCTGTAGTATATTGTTAAGGAATGGGGAGGGGAAAATGAGGAGATAGAGAAGAATAGGAAGGAAAAGAAGAGAGGGGAGATTCCAAAAGGAAATATATATCTTACCTGAGAACTGAATTCATTGACACAGTCACTAAACCATCACATAAGAGATAGCCATTAATGCAGAGGACAAAATTGACTCTATATGAGGGAATCAAGATGTTTCAAAGAGAAAACTATATTGAACAAAACTATTCCATGATATAAAGGAATTCTGCAGTCACACAGTTCTGGTGAAAAACTCTAGGTGGAAAGGGGATTGTGTTCAGAGGTTTTAGAGGTTATTGGTTTTTTGTCAAATCCAATAATGTGGTTGATTTATCTTGTTTTCTTGACAATGCAGTCTGGTCAGGGTAGGTGTCAACTGAGAAAACTATGCAGTCACACCTTGCTGTTGGAGGAGGTCAGTGAAAGGATATAACTACTAGCTGAATCAAGATCTGGACCCGGGCAATCACAGGCTCCTCACCCACTCATTTGGCCTTGTAATGCACCCTATGTTATGCCCAGCATTCCCACAGCCAGAGTCATCTTCAAGGGCACAGCAGTGGGAATAATGTGTTGATTTAGATAGACTACATGTCCACACCTAATTAAAGCCTCTATCTACACTTCTAAGATTCTGGCAGGAGGATGAGAAGATATCCTCATCTCGTGGCCACCAGAGACAAGCCTGGTAAGTTCCCTTGGCTATCAAACCTGCCACTTACCCATATGGAGTGGCCTGACTCTTTACTGTCCCCTTGCCTTCTGTGTATAGGGGCCAGTTTCACATTTCACCTGCAAGCTCCTAGTTTTAAAACCAACAATTGCACATCATTTTAAAGATTTTAGGCATTATTCTCCAGGAAATGATGAGTAAATAAATTGTTCTAAGCAGGAAAATGATACAATTATACATATTGTAGAAAGAGCAGTGGCAGCTATGTAATATATATTGATGGGGGAAATTACTTGAAATGGAGAGTAAGTAAAAGATCTCTGCCATGATATGGGCAAGAGATGATGAGGTTGGAAATAATGCCATGAAAGCTAGAAATAACAAAAAGATATTTAAAGAAGGTAAAATCAATAGATAAGCTGGATACTAGAAGTAAAGCACAATGCTTAGATAGTATGACTATGAAGTGTCTGCTCAGCTAATAGGTATGTGGTGCTACTTTTTGCTGACTAGCATGACCTGAAGAGTGAGCTTTCCAAATGGAGATCTGATTATCCTCTCCCCTGCTTAAGCCCTCAATGATTCCTATCCAAAGGTACAGTCCAATTTCCTTTATGTTGCATAAATGGCTCACTGTCTCTTTAGATTCATCTCTTTTCATGCCTTTCATACCCCATTCTGTACTACAGTCTCACCAAACACTACTTTCACTTACTCCAATGTTAAATGAATATTTCTTTTGGGGCTTTGTTCCCCCTACCTGAAAATATTGCTCATCCTTTTAACCAAGGCTTACATGGTCTTTTCTTAAGTGTTAAATGAAATAAGAAACAATTCCTAAATACTCCAAGAATAATTTAGGTATCACTCACATGTAATTGCATGTGGCCCTGAATTTATCATTGCAATCTAGTGTTAGTAAAATCGGCAGTTTCTAAGTGGAGATAAACATCTGAGATTTTTAAAGAAAGTGCATACCTTGTTCACTAGTGTAATTACCTGCTAAATTAACTGGGATGCTCTGTGAAGATTTGTGAAATGCAGTTGGATATTCAATCAATGGTCAGTTATTAGACATGTTAACTTTTTTCTCATTTCACTTGCTTTATGCATCTGTAGTGCTAAATAAACATCATGGTCATTTTAAAAATGGTAACTTAGGTTGATAAATAGCCTCTTCCCTGGCCCTTTTTCTGTCTTTCTCTTTCTTTGTAGGTCTTTATAATTTTGCTGGTTAACTGCAGTTCCCAACTGAGATGCTGAAGTTTCTTCTTTCCAATTCCATTGTATTTCTTCCCAGCAATAGCTACAGGGTTACCACTTTCTGAAGAGGGAGAGGGGGTGGAGGCATTCACTGTGATTTTTCATTTTGTCTCTCCTATTTCTTCTCCTTTCACCTCTGAGTAAAGTGATCAGATACAGCTACAGGGTAGACAGAGGAAAAACAGAAATTTTGATTTACCTACTTTTTTCTGTTGGTCCCCAGGTAATTATATTTTCTTTGCCTCCCTCACTCCCAGTGTGTACACCCATTTTTGTCATGGAAGCGTGTTTGTTTGCACATAAGATAATAAGACATAGAGCAGAACACCATGGGGTATGCAATGGAAGGAAAAGCTTGTTTGTTTTATTTTTTTAGTATTTAAATATATGTAAATATATATATATATATATATGCACATATATATACACACATACATATATATATATATATACCTATGGATTATGATGTTTTTAAGTATATTTCCTGATAAAAAATTGTTTCATATAGAAAATACAGGAACTGAAAATTTTGATAACCATCCTATGTTTTTTGTGTTGCCAATAGAACAATTAGAGTGTATTCTAAAAGAATTTTCTAATTTAGGGGTAAGAGTTCTCATATCACACTGTATCATTTAATTGAAATAAACAGAATTAAAAAATGGTTTGTTGTTTATTTAGGAAGGGAATAATTTATAAAGCTTGGTTTTATTTGGAACATCTTATTTTCTTTAGGAGGATATTCAGAATCAACATTTACTTTATAATCACAGGTTAGGAATCTACATTCTCCTTTTTATTTTTATATAACCTCTGCATATTAACTGATATTTAAAAATGGTGCATTTCAATGGGCTTTTATGAAAATAAGGGGTTTACTTAATAAACCTTATGTTTATTAATAAAACATAGTTATTCATATTGAGGTAGTGCAATTTAAAATAAAATCTTCTAAATGATATAAAATGCAAAAAAATGGATTTAGGACCTAAAGTAGAAATTTTCTATACATAAATGATTGTTAAAACTGCAGAAAGGGTTACAATTTAATATGTTAACTGAAAACTTTAAATGTTTCTTACATATAAAAATGTATATAGCATGATAGTATGGATTCTAGACTGTAGTTTGAAAGAAACCAAGAGTGAAGATAAATTTCATGCCAGTAGCCACTTTAAAAACTAGATTTAGCAGCAGTCACATTAGCTTAGATAATGGGAGAATTTTTCTTCATTGAAAATGCTCTGTGTCGCTTAAGAAGAACTTACTGAGGCAGCCTGCCATCTAGCTTTTTCACAGAAAAACAGGCTTACAGACTGCAGATGAGAGACTCTGGAGCAGAGACAATTTTAACTTAGCCATTCCTAATTTATCTCAAGCGTTTTCAATTCATCTCCACTGCTCTGTGCACACAGGAACACCAGATTGCCATCCCTGGGGAACAGAATGCAACCGGGGATCTAGAGAGCTGTCATATTCCAAGAAATATTTAAATTGTGCTGATTTTCTTCTGGAGAACTGAGCCCAGGGAATGAAACTCTTCATCAAGTCATAGCTTTGCGGGCAATAGATCAGAGGATATTGCCAGTTTTCTAATGGATTATTGTTATCGGGCAGGTTTGCTCTGAAGGTACGTAGTTATTTTCTCAATTCATTACCCTCTCTATTTATCAGGTAATGATCTAATGAGCTGGGATCCAAACCTGTAAAAAAGAGAAAGATGTTAAGTAATCGGTATTGCCTAAAGAAGGACACTTTATTGCTGCATGTTTATAGGTAAATAATTTGATCCCTTTACTATAAAGATTAGTAGGGTAGAGTTTGAATTGCATTGTCAGCAAAATCAGGCAAAAACAAAACAAAACTGTGCTGCAGGCTGCATTATCATAAGTTCATATTAATTCTCTTGAGGATTTTATTTTGTAGCTGCAATGTATGAAGAAGAGAAATGTGTAGTTTTGAAATTCACTAAATCCTATATCTTTTTTAATTCTTTTACATAATCATATTTTCTCCAGATATTCTCAAATACAAACTTTGTCTCAAATGCTATCATTAATTTTGGTGTCATTGATGTTTATGATATAGAAGTGAATGAATGATGAATGTATTTAATTTAAAGGAACTCCAGTAAGAATCTTTTTGAGAATAGTATGTTAAGGTACTTTGTTGTCTTTAGAGATTTTTATTTTTGAGTTCAGATGAATCATACTAAAATTAATTCTGAAGATTTAGTTAAATATACATACTATAATAATTTATTATTCAACTTTGTTCTGTGACGCAAAAACCTAAATGTATCTATAAAAGAACACAAAACTGTTTAGCAAAGTAAGATGTTAAACGCAGACAAACTTCTAAATATTAACTAAAGCAATAAAAATGTTGAAAGCCTTATCCTAAAGTAAAAGTTAACTTATTATACTTAAGATCTGTTAGAACAGGAAGGGGTAACTTCTGCGCCTGTTTCCTACAAGTTAAATATGTGTGTGCAGAGGGGTATTCTGTGTCAGAGCGTGAGTGAGGGTATAGGAGAGAAAACAACATATCATCATCACACTAAATGTCTGGAAAATAAAGAGGTATTTTAAAATATATTAGAGCTTTGGAGGCTTTTAAGTGTTTTATTATTGTGTAAATAGATCCAGTGAAACCAACCGTGGTGTTGATATTTTTTCCACATAAAAATGATGATTTGGATGGGTAGAACAAGAGGTACATTTGACCTGGACCGTGGTGTATCTGCTGTTGTATTTCAACTGGAATTTACAGTTTGTAGACCCATCAATGGGTTAATCACAGGCTTGGGAGAGGAAATGGTGGCTGAGCTTCAGGAGTGCACTTGTTAAATGTGTTATTTCTTTGGAGCATTTGAGAAACCATTAGAAGAATAAAGGAGGATCCAGTCACCCAAATAGTAACTTTAAGCACATTCCCTCTTTTCCTCAGAGAGATCGTAAAGGGAAAAATGGAAAAGAGGAAGGAAAGTAGAGTTTCCTAAGAGTACTTTGAAGTTCTTTTTTCATGAATCTTACATGAATTGAGGAACAGGAGCTTAAATTAAGGTTTCCCTATGGATCCCTCCATTTGGCAAGCCTTTTCTCTCCTTAATGAAACATTTTCCTCCACTCATTTAAGAAAAGAAACAGTAAGCTTGCTCCCAGCCTGGTTTCTCCCCCAATAACTTGAAGCTTTAATTTAAATCTACAGGAGTATGCTTTCTGGGGCTGCACACTCTACCTTGTGTCTCAGAATTTGACAATTCAATGACTTATGCATGCCAAGAGATGAAGGGATTTAACGTTCACTTATTATAGTAATTATTATTATTATAACTGGATCTTCCGAAAATCTCAAACTATGTGCAAAAGTAAGAGGAAAAAGAGGATAACTTCAGGGAACATCTTTCAAAATAAATAACAATAGAAAGTGAAATATAGTAACTTCATGTTTGGACATGGAGAATATATGACAGAAACTTAGTAATACATCTTCTAATTTGCATTTTGGATACTAGAGGAATAGAACAAATATGTAAATCAGGAGGGGCAGTTTCAGTTGCCAAATTGCAGTAAAAATTTTTATCATTCTGACCGCCTATTAACCTTTTCAACCACAGTCATTAGTGCCTCATGTCTCCCTAATAGGGCTCATCCACTTATCCATCTAACTCTGCTGTGCTCCCTGGTCTAGTACTAAAATTTGTTTTACTTCATCTTATGGTGAGTTCATTGCAAAATATATTACCATAATTTCATTTTATTAGTTGATGTTAAATATTTAATATTTATTGAGTGCCCATGGTATGTTTGGTGCTTCAAAGCAATATACGGGAAGAAAACATGTAATAGTATTTTTTCTTAAATCAGCCAGTTTATTAATATTTAAAGACTCTAATTGGTGCCCACAGAGGAAAGCAATTAAGGCCAACTCTTTAGTGTCTATTTCTGTGCATGTAAGGCATAAAATGTCCTATATTCAGCCAATGATTTGTGTTTAACTTTACCATCCGTACTGATAATCCAGTGATTTTCAAATTCTTCCTTAACTTTATTCTTAAGTCAAAGTGTCATTGTAGACAGAACATTGGATTGGGGTAAGACAAACTAAGTTAAAATCTGTTAAGCAAGTTTGTATAAGTTACTCGATCTACGTACCTCTAGCCCATCAGCTGTATAATGGTGAAAATGGCACCTGCTTTTTAGAATCTTGTGGGTAGTAGAGATCAAGCACATTAAGTAACAAACACATATCTTGTGTACAATATATACTCAATAAATAGAACCTATTTTAATGCACTTTATCATAGTTTCATCTACAGAATGTTTCAGTTGAAACTATCCTGACTCACCTTTCTTCAATGACGATGTGTGTGTGCATGAACATGTGTGTTATCATATCCGTATCTATTTGTTGAACAGTTTTAGTCATATGAATGTGTTAAACATAAAGTTATTGCCTGATACTAAAATGACCTATAGAAATACTAAAGCATGACTCACAAATTGATAAAATTAAGATTAATTTGAGAAATTAGTTGGCATATTATGCACGGCTTTCAAATAGCTACCAACCATAACTTTCCAGGGAAAGCACGTAGAACTATGTCTCTTTTCTCACTTTTTTTCCTCTCCTAAAGGATATGGAAATAGGAGATGAGACAGTAAATCCTCTTGCTCATTATACTGTGGCCTTTGCCCCTTTCATTTGCATTTTACTTTGCTACAGTGGCTTGTCTTGTGAGATGTCCTCACATTTCAGCTGCACAGAGCAGTTCGAGCATATAAATCCACCGTAAAGGAAAACAGCAAATATATTAAAACTTTTAATAACGTAAAAGACAGCCTTTGTTTTGTAAAATATTCTAAATATTTTGTAATGAGAGTGAAACTGTCAAATGTGAATGTTAAATCCAGCCAGATGTTGACCTTAACTGTGAGTTTGAATCTTTACAAAATAGTATGCAAATCTAAGCTAGAAGCCGTTTTCTTTAGGTTACAAGACTACTGAGAAATTCCAAGTCTATATTTCTCAGATATATCTCATACTGAGTTAAGCATATACAGAAAAACATACTTTAGTATTCTGAGTTATGGGAGGAGGTAAAGCATAACGCAAATCTGTTTTATGTATCTTGGCATTGACATTTGGGGGGTGTACAAAAGTCCTCCTTATAAGAGAGAATCACCAAATAATTATTCAAAAGTGTGTTACAGGCAAGTATCTAGCACATTCAAATTTAATCAAAATGTGTACACAAAAGTGAGCATCTACTGAAAAACTATTCTGCATATTTTCTTGAGTCGTATCTTTTGTTAGTGTCAATCCTATATGAACCTATGAACCTGCCTACTCACCAATGAGAAGGTTTAGGCATCTGACTTCATTTCTAAAATATCTTAAAGTTCTTGTTCTATTGCTTTTTGATTCCTAACCTTGGATTTTGACCCAGTTCTTAAGGAGATTCAAAATTATGTTCTAATTCCAACCTAGTTTTCTGTCCTGTAAAAGCGTGTGCTGTGTGTGTGAAGGGGCAATGGCATTCACATGGTGGTGTAGAATGAGTGACAAAATGTGAAATTCCATCGCAGGGACTTTTGCCTATCGTGTTAAAACTGGCGATGAGTATTGGTTCTCTCATGACACTGCCGTCTCCTGACCACCCCTGATATTGAATTTCCTGTTATTTTGTTTGGTTGTCAGATCTCTTCTGGGGGGCCCCCAATTTGTGGTTACCTACACCCCTCGTTTGCCTATGGCTTCCTCCAGGTAAACATGTTCATTTATTAATCCCTACTCCTTTGAACAAACCTAAAAAGCTTAGCTACCAATGCCTTCATGTGTTGTTGTCGTTTTTTCCCTCAGTAATTTATTAACTGGAAAGCAGAAATCTCTAAACTTAGTGATTCTCCCTTTATGTCTCAGTTTGTTTAAAATAAAAAAGAAATGGTGAAGGAGACATAAAGAAAATACTGGTTCACATGTCATATGTAACTTCTTCCAGCCCTCTAGAAAAGAAGTGGTAGCTTTTCCTCTGAAGGTTTCTGTCACATATTCTCCCTCTTCCTTTTTCTCTCCTCCACATTCAAACAAACATACAAAACCCCAAGAAAACAAGTGTTCCTAGGGTCATATTTGGCCACAAGCATAGTGAAACAACCCTTATACTAGACCATGAAAGATCTTCCAAGCCTTCCACCAAAGTTTGGGCAAAGGATAGTCCTAAACTTCTCTCTTCTTGCAGAAGCTAGTCTACATTTCAAATGACAACACTAATTTTTAGACTAAAACTATAATTTGACCCTTTTCCTCTGAGAAAATCCTTCCAAATACATTGATTTGATGTGGATTAGATATCTATTATTTTATCCTCACTCTCAATGGAGACTTTAAAGTCCTAACGTTGCAGTGGTATCTGGAAACATATATAGTAACAATAGCAACGTCCTTTATTATGTTCTGTATGTTCCGTGGGCTAAAGACTATGCTGAACACTTAACATTTATTTTCTCATGTTAATCTTCTCAACAACCTTGTAAGGTACCTGTTATTATAATAATTTTTTTAAGATTTTATTTATTTTCAGAGAGAGGGGAAGGGGGAGAGAAAGAGAAGGAGAGAAACATCATGTATGGTTGCCTCTCACATGGCCCTCACTGGGGACCCGGCCCGCAACCCAGGCTTGTGCCCCGACCGGGAATCGAACTGGGATCCTCTAGTTCCCAGCCCGCACTCAAGCCACTGAGCTACACCAGATGGGCCAAATTATTTTAATGATAAGGAAATCCAGGCATAGCAGGAGCAAGTGATTGCCCACGCTTATTAACATAAGTAGCTTAGGTGATTAGCCAAGGTTTGGATTCAGAATCTTTGGCCCAGAGTCTGGCATTTAACCACCAGGCTATTGCTCTCAGATCATAGTGGAGTTTTATGTTTACAATATGAACAACTGTGAAAATGTTGAAAAATACATGCTGATAGCAATCAGGTGGAAGAGATGGGAAATGACACAGTGCTGATTTTAATCCCATGTTTTTATGATCCTGTATGATATTTTTCTAGTTAGGGAATCTCTGTTTATCTTTTCTTATAGGGGACATAATTTAACTTTTTAGAATGTTTTATCTCTTCAAAATACCATGTAGTAAATGAGTTTGTATAAAGAAGTTAGAATTAATCTAGAAAACCTAAAGAACAAAATGGTATAATGTTGAAACTCACAGGAATTTTATATTTAATACATTAATGCTTAATTTAATAATTCATGTTATATGGGACAAATAATGACTAAGCAAGCTGGCAACTGGGTAAATATACTCTATTATTCCTAATCATTTTACCGGTACCAACAAGTAGAAGATTTGAATGTGTTTGTAGAAAGGACCTGTTAGAATGAAAACTTTGTCAGGTTGCAATTCTGTTTTAATTCTAAGAAGCATATGTCGTGTGTTGTGTGAATTTTTGGGTTGTTCTTTTTAATTTCATCAATACATCTGATGTGCCTTGTGTATTTTTGCAGTGCTGAATCATATTTTCTAGCATAATTTGAATTTGATAGAACATCTTTGAAAAGAAAAGTAGGCCAGCCCCCCCATGTTATGTAAGCACAGTTGACCTACTTCATAAATTATTCTTCTGTCACCTCATTTGCACAATTGAATCCTTGTGATATTGTCAGATGTCCATATATAAGAAATACAATCATGAAGTGGAAGTTTGTCAATAATCCCCCGAATTAATCAATGTAAAGAACCAGTCTTAATAGTTCCAGTTTTTAATTATGATTTTTAGTAATGAAAATATATGTTTGTATATATGTAGAAACTTGGGAAACAACACTATTATTGTTTAGGAAAATATCATAATGGGACTTACTATTTTAGGTTCTAGTAGGTTCTTGGATACTGTAGAGCAAAATCAAAGTAAATTCCTTTGGCTATTTTTATTGGAACAGCCTCTGTAAGTGAGATTTTATTTATCCATAAGAAGTATGTGAGTAGATATTTGAATATGTGTATGCAGGTGTTTGTGTGCATATCTGTGACTATCAGGTGTATTTGTGTTTTTTCCAAGCATTACCCACGGAAGATTTAAAAAGAGACTTTTAGTTCACAGGCAGAATATTAAGAAGCTCTTCTCACCTCACTAGCAAATCAACCCTGAAATATATAGGAAACAGAGCATTGAAGCTCACCTGCATTATCTTGGAACTCTCTCCCACTCTTACTTAGAGTTACTCTTCATGAAATAATTCAAGCTTTAGAGACTGTTCTGCCGGGATTTTTTTCCCTTTTTTGAATTACACTTGTAGGGTGAAAATTGGGAATATCCTAAGAAAAGGAAAATATCTATGAGGTTTAGTAGAATTTACATGAAATAATGAAGATTAGTATTGCAAAGATGATTAATTCTAGGTTGTCAATGGTTTAAAGTGGGCTGGATCTTACAAATAATGCTGGGAACTGGGATATGCCCATAAAAATTCTTTAATTTGTGCAAGTTGTTATATATTCTCCTTTGACTCTGAGAACAGTTGTATTTGACATCAGTTTTAAGTCTTGTTTTCATTTTGTAATGCCTTCTTGCTATCTCTAAGCCTTTGGTAAACACCCACATAGGCCATGGGAATAGAGTATAAATTAAATCTACACTAAAGAAAAAATCTTAATCTGTGCATATGTACACACAGACAGAACCACAGCTAGACAAATGGATACCTATGAACCAATACATACAGTCCAATGGATACAGGGAAGGGACAGGATGAGAGACAAGCACATGTGGACACAGGTTGACAGATAGGAACTGATAATGGAACAGAGCAGGTGAGACCAGTACCCGGGGGCAGGCAAACTGACAGGCGGCTAGAAATATACCGCAGAGGGATATGGAATAATAGACAAGCAGGTAAGCACAGACAAGCAGATGCAGACACAGAGGTATCAAAGGTTAAACAAGGAGAGAGAGTGAGACTCAGATCCATACTCTACTAAGGACAGGCATGTTTGGAAACCAATCAGCAGGCCAGCAAAAAGAGAACCATAGGCGTATGTCTATGTACATGCATTGTACACTAGATTTTGCCTAATACATTCATGAGGCAAAATTCAGTACTGTAATCATTTTATTGTATGTTAAAGGATCATTTGTTAGGTATAATTATATATGCATTGTTTTCATTACTTCAATGCAGGAAAAAGAATCATGGATATACATGTAAACCTACTTTGTCATTCCCTTTAATTTTATTTAGTGTTCCTGCCTTTGGGTAAGAGAAACAAATAAAAAGAGTCAAGTTACTGGGAGGTTGCTGTTGAGATGTACCTTAAGGTCTTTTCAAGCTCTAGAATGTAAGACACAAGTCCGAATTTAGACAAGAAAATGATCAATTTTCTTTCTCCAGGAAAGCAACAACAATTATAAAACAAACAAAAGAACAAAACACTCGTAGCTCTAAAACATTATTAATGCTGAAATGATTATTGCAGTCCTTAGTCCTTCGCTGTGGGTTACTGAAGTAATTTCTGTTATAAATGCACTTGATTGGGTGCTTTTTTTTTTTTTTTTTGCAACAATAAAATGAGAAAAGCAGGGGAATTATATTGCTCCTGTGATTGAATGAAAGTTTAACAGCTTAGATAAACACATATCATATTTTTTAAATTTGATAGAAAGTTTTGATGGGTGTGTGTTTAGCTGCTGATTTATTTGAGATTGTTAAACAGCTCTTTGAAACATTTTAAAATGCTTCAAATGTTTAAAGGATAGCAATGTCTAGTGATTATTTATAAGCTTTTTTTTGAAGTTTGGAAGGATATACAGACAATATAATTAAATGCATATGTTACATCACTATCATTAGATAAATACTTTGATCTTTAGAGCATGTAACTTAATGAAAATAGTTTAGGTATCAATTTTTAAATCACATAGACATCTGATGACACCTGTGTGTTAGCCTGTTTATTTCTATGGTTCTATCGTTCTCTAAATTTATGGGTATTCCAGACAACTTGCAAACCTTTTCACAATGTTTACACTTCATGATGACATTTCTCTTTCATTTATTTATGACTAATTGACGTGAGACTCTGACTTTATTTATATTTTCATTTTAAAATCGGTAACTTGTGTATGTAGCAAAATTTGACTATAAATATATATTTTTGCCATGAACAGTGTAATAGAAAATCAAACATATGATTTACTACAACACTATTTTTATATTTTTAAGTGTAAAAAATGCACATCTTTCCAAGATACTTTGTTTATCTCTTAAGTATAAATTCTTCTGTATTTCATTGCGTTTTTTCTTCTCTTCTACTTTTATGTGTTCAGTTTTGGTGGTTTCATCCATTGCTATATCTTTACCTTCTAATCTACAACTGTAGCTACCATTTTACTTTGATTTTGACCTTGCAATTTGGAGGAAGAAAAAAAAAACACTATAAAACATGTATTAAAAAATATACAAGACAAACCAATGAATGCATTTTTAAGAGAATACAAATAATTTCCCATTTTAGAATTTTTGGGACCATGTCCATCATTGCACCAGAAACCAAGATTTTCAGACCCAACTAAATGTCTTCCACCATTATTCTCACAGATGCTATAAATTCAACCCAGTCTCTTTCTGCTGCTAACATGATTCCGTCTTTACTTGGTTCAGTAGAAATTGTTTTGGGAAGGGGTTTCATATTGAAGCAGTTTTCCATTATGCAGAAATAAATGTCATATATTTTAATTCATCACAGTGAAATATTTGTGTTTTAATTTCATAAATAATATTGTTTAATTTTGCCATCTTCTACAACTTGAAATGCTTTCTTAAAAAATAAAAATAAGTGCTAGGTTCTCTCTGTTATCTTAAAAATATTGGGGATTAGTAACTGAGATAAGTGAAGAGTTTACTTAACTTTGTAATTTTCCTTTTTGAGCTAAAATATTAATTTTATTGGTATTTATATTTTAGAAAAAATAAACATCAGCTAAGATTATTAAAACTAAAAAGTTAAAACTTTACTAGAAATTTGAAAGAACATCCCACATCCCTACTATGTTTCAAATGAACTCAGTGGCTGACCCCCGGAAGCAAGCTGCAAGTGCTGTAATCTGTCAGCCTAAGGAGACCCGCGTGCTTTCTCACACGGACCACACCATGAACCCGCAAACACTATTTCTGTGAGATTCTCTGCATTATGATTCTTACATGCGCGTGGATGAAAAATGCAATGGAAGGGGGTAAAAAGACATTTTCTTGTAGCCTTTCCTCCACAAGTGTTATTTAAACAAAAAGATTGTGATTACATCACGAAAGGCATAAATATATCAAGAAAACTTTGAGTATAATTTTTAATTGAACTTGGGTAAATAAATTACCATGTGTGTTAAATGGGACTCATACAGCAGATTTTGGGGGTTTCTTAATTGCAGCCACGTTTTTGTTTTTCACCCGATCCTGCTCTGCATCCCACCAGATTGGCATGGGATAACTATCACTTCATGACCTAAACCACAGCGATTAGTTACTTTTTCCCTGGAACCTAGAGTAAGGTTATAGGGACTCTAATTACTCTTAGTTTTGTGCCCAAACTGGACAGTCGAATACTGCAGTAATTTGGCAGCCATTACTGGGCTATGTGAAATGGGACAGAGCAAGGAGGTCTGCAGAGAGCAGTAAGGTAGAATGAAGCTTGAGCGAGGAAAGATAAGACATCTGTAGTCACAGAGCCCAGAGGCAGACAGTGAAAATCTGAGTAGCTTTTCCGGGTCCTGGCTGCATTCAGTGTCTGCCCTTGGATTCTGGAATATCCAGTCCCTGTGTCGTTGCGCTTGTCCTGGAGTAGGCTCTCAGCACTGTGGTTTATCGCTTGAACCTCTCCTCGTACTGCAGTCTGTTGCTTTGTCAGAAAATCCTTTCAATATTTTTCTTAATCCTACAACAATACTCATTTCACTTGCTTTTTGTTTTAGTCAAAAGAGAGCTTTTTCATGTCCTCTCCAAATATATAATTATACATTCACCTGTCTCAGCCAGGATGCACTCTGGTATCACAATGTAGGAGGCTGGTTAAGAGCTTTGTGGACAGAATCCGTGATGATGAGTATCAGCCCCTGCTCCACCATTTGCTAGAACCATATATTCTTTATAACTTTAAGTGTTCTGTTTCCATGATAGGTTAAATGTGCAGAGAGGTGAAATTATATACCCTCTACAAATGTGTTTTTCTCCTTGTGTTTCCTATGGACTTGTTTATGTATGTTGCAGAATATTTGATGAGCAGACATGCATAACTATTATTTCTGCAGTGTTATTTGCATGCTTTAATGTTACAAAGAGCCCTGATTTGTTGCTGTTAATGCTTCTTTATCTGAATTCACCCTTGTTTGTTATTGATACAGTGAATTCTGCTTCTCTATATTTGAATTACCTATAGCCCTGCACATATTAAAAACAATGTTTATTAATCACTTTGTGTTGTTTATCTTTTATATACAGCAAAGGTTAAGATACTTTGAGCTTCAGTGTGAAAATAGTTCTCTTTATAAATTTAGTTTAGCCAGTATAAATGTACTGATTTGAACAATGTTTGTAAGTTCTTCTTCTTCTTCTTTATATATATATTTTTTGATGTTAGGTATTATCAGAGTGGTGAGTAATGAGCATACTCTCTGCTCTCTGTACTTTTTCCTCTAACGCTACATTGAGGCATATAGCACATACCTTCTATTTTTTTACACAAAGACTCATATTCATCTTAATATTATATCTATAGATAAATGTATAAAATGCTTCCACATTCCCCCTCCACTCAGAGACTTTTCTAATAGTCTTTTGTTTGGTTGGTGTTCACATTTTAATATTTATATCAAAAAATTTCATAGGAGCAATTTTGTGTATTTAAAATACATTATAGCTTTTATTCTTGAAAGATTATTTGACAGAATATAAACTTTTAAAATCATAATTCTGTCCCTTGATCATTTTTATTTTTCTATTTTATTCTCAATAGTAAAAGTCTTCCAAAAGTTAACCTTTTTCCCTATTTAATCTTAATTTATATAAAATTTCATTTCATTTTTTAAAAATTTCGTTTTTTTCTGACTATAGTAGCGATTTTTAACCAGTGTATCACAAGAATTTTTAAAACATGCAATATCTGACTATTTAGTCAGGAGCACTGACCTCTTTTCCCTTAGATTGTCAAATAAAAAAATGACAACAGCCAACACAACAATAGACATCCATGCTAGTGCTCTGTCTTGACCCATAAATCTGTAAGTCATATAATAGAGTTGTATCTTATTGGACACATCAGATAATAAGGTGGCATCTGATTGGTTAATTCTTGGTACCAGAAATCCTTATATGCAAGTCTAGGCACCCAGTGTTTTAAAAAGTCAACCTGGAGCAAAAAGATAGATAATTACTATTATTATTTTTGGTAAAACAATCAAAATTATCCTATATTTTTATTAGATTGGAAAATATATACATACATTTTTGGTGTGCCACTAAATTTTAGTAGTTTGTGTATGCCATGAGATGAAAAGGTTGAAAATCTTTTTACAGAGTTTTATGACAATGATGAGTAAATTTACTGTGCTGCACCAGTACTGATAGTTTGGGGTCAATTTTTTCCTGGAATGTGATACCTGTTTTTCAATATGAAGTTTCAAAGCCCTTTTTTTATGATAAAATATTAGCTTTGTTGCATTATATCTATTTTGTTCAATGGAAATCCACTTCTACAAATACTGGCTCTCCTTATTTGTTTTTTGCATCAACTGTTTCCACATTAAGTCTTCAAAATATTTAGTTGTTTGTCTATTTTTTATTCTTTTTATTCCTTTTGTTTTCTCTTTACATTTATATCTATCATTTTTCATAATTCTTTTTAACTCTTTAAAAATTTTAAATTTATTTTTGTGTATTTTCTCTCCTTCATATGCCTTTTATCATTTCATTCTACCCCTTTTCTAAGCCTTATGAGATAGCATTGCACCTCCTTCAATTTCTTCCTTTAGATGTTAGAATTGTGACTTGTGTTTATGCTTCATAGATACCTGTTAATTTTTGTAATTCATGGAAATATTTGATCATCTACTTGGATGCACTAATTTTATATGATAGTGTATTTATCATTTCTGATTGTTTCTTTAGTTTCCCTTCTTTTTAAAAATACTGTAAGTTGTATGTGTGTTGATTATTATTTATTTATTATAGAAATTTAACTACCCTGAACTATTAATTTGTAAGAAAGTCATGTAAGTGAATGGCCATAGGTGTGTCCCATGCCTGGTGTAAATTTATTTATGGCTCAAGATTTTGAGTGTGAGTGTATTTAGTCTTTACTTTTTCTCAGTTAATAGAGATGGGCCACTGTAAGATTCTTTTGTAACAAAGTTTCTTTATCACCCAGCCATAAAGACTAACCTTTTCAAATGTGACTTATTTAATGTGATTTTTATCTAGAAATATCCCTTCTCATTCTTAGAATTAAGTTGGTTACAGAATAGCTCATACCTCTGATACATGCCCTGCCACACCCAGCAGTCCCTGCTTTTGCAAATGTGAGATAGTTTTAACACATAAATGTTTGTGCTCATCTTTGAAGTTATTTCACTGACCTTTTATGAAATTTCTAGCCTTGTAGTTTTCTTTTTGCCTTCTGGTTCATACACTGCTTTTTGATATTCACTATATTGTGGAAGCTTTCTACTATTTTGTAGTTTGGGGTTTTAGCTTAGTTTCATTCAAAATGGAAATTTTCCTTGATTTCTTATCCCCTTGTTAAGACAATTTCTATGGAGAGCGAGAGAGACAGAGAGAGACAGAGAGATGCCAATTCATTTCTTCTGTGGTCAAATTTAAATTCTCTAAAATCTTTTTTAGAACTATAAATCAAATCCTGATCCCTCCTTTTCAAAATATTCTAATGATTTCCCATAACCACTGGCAAACTTATCAAGTCTTTAAAACGGTCCACGGTATTATATAATACTCTGGATCCTGGCCCCGCCTCTATTTTCACCTTCTACCTTTCTTTCTCTTCCCCATGGTGTGCTAGCTGTGCAGATTCTCACCGTCACTTAACTATGCTGATTTTGTGTTTTTGCTTTTCCCACTCTAGATATTTGCCCATTTTCTTTCCTGTGTCTACAATGCTTTATATCAAAATATTTGCACAGACAGTGCTTTCATTTCATTCAGGTCCCCGCTTAAAAATTTCTCAGAGATCCATTCACAGATAACTGTATTATTAATATGAACTCATTAGTTTATTGCATTTTTAAATATCACTTAAAACTGTGATATTAAAATGCTTGTTTTTATTCTGTCCCTGTTACTTCAGTATAAACACTATGAGGACAGTGATATTTTTTTCTTCTTGTAACAGTTTAATCACCATTAGAGCAGTACATGATATAAATATATATGTGCATGTGTGCGTGTGTGTATACTCAAATTAAGAAATTTTACAGGACTTTTCCTTAATATTGTCTGTTGGAATTCTTTGTGATGTAATAAATAATGATCATGCCATACTAGAAACCAATGATTCTTAAGCATTTATTATTTCCTAGGTGCTCTTCTCTAGACTATTAAGGGTATTCTTTTATTTTGTTTAATTTAAATTTCATTTTTCAATTATGGCTTAAATTCAGTACTATTTTATATTTATGTCAGGTGTACAGCATAGTGGTTAGATGATTATGTGATCTCCCGGTATTTTAACTGCAGACCTGGCACCAAACATAGGTATTAGAATATATTGACTGTATTCCCTATGCTGCACTTCACATCCCCGTGACTGCTTTGTGACGACTACTTCATACTCCTCAATCCCTTCACCTTCTTCGCCCAGCTCCCCAACCTTCTTCCCTTCTGGTAATCACCAGTCCGTTCTCTCGTACGAATCTGTTTCTATTTATTTGTTCATTTTGTTTTTAGATTCCATAATAAGTGGAATCCTATGGTATTTGCCATTCTCTGACTTATTTCACTTAGCATTAGGAGCATTAATTTATTAATTTTCAAATAAGACTGTGGGTTAAGCTCTGTGTAGTTGTTTTACAGATGAAATTGGAGATAGAGAGGTTAAGTATTGCTTGTAACTGATGGAGAATGATGTGATTCACTACTGCGGCTTTTAAACAGTTTGGTATGTATTTATATACCATATGTCTATAATCTATATTTACATATATAACTTACAAATGTAAATATCACCTGCTCTTTTTAGCTTTTATCTGTTTCGACCCACCTGGAATGACATTTTCTTTTTCTTTGTCTGTTTATTTGGTTTTGTGTTACCACATTTTTGCAAAGATCCTAATGTCTTTCAAAGTGGGAATCACTGATACCTCTCCAATAAGCCACGTCAGATTCTTCCCTGTCACATTTTTCTTTCCCTTTTGTGTTAATATCGCTATTTCATTCATTTATTTTAACTGATTTTTTCCACTGTATTACAAAATTGTATCATAATGTACCATGTTCTCACCAATATGCTCTAGACCTGTCTAGATTTCATTATTTCTCTACATAAATGGCATTCTAACTGCATATTGTCGTTTAAATTTATCCATCATGTTTCCAATTAAGTTGTTTTGTCTATGCAGACTCATTATTTTAGAATGTCTTCTCATCCATCTACTAAAATGATAAACATACTTCAAGATTCTTGTCAAGTATGATAATTTCTATCAAATTTACACAAGCATTTCTTTACAGCATAAAATCTCACTAAGCTTGATATGTTTTCTCCTTTAAAACAGTCTCATAATTTTTGCGCCTCTCCTTTGTTATGTCATTTAATTTTTTTTATTATACAATGCTATTCATCTTATTCTTATCTTCCTTTATTAGAAAGATCTTTTTAATTTCTCAATTTTATAAGACTCAATCCATCATTATACATTTTATTCACCACACCTTTTTTATAATATATAATTATGGACTGTTTTGTAATTAAATCTATATTCCTATTAAATTATTAGGTCTCATTCACTGGGGAGTATGTTTAGCACCAGACCAATGCATACTAAACAATAAACATTTTTATCAGTTAAATGAAGGGCATTTAACTCATTACATATAAATTAATTTTAGAGGAACTGTGCTTTATATGTGTTGTACTTTGCTTTGTATAATGCACACTTTTTTGCTCAAATTTCTGGGAAAAATAAGGATGTACATTATACATGGGTAGTACTAATTTCATATTGATATAAATGTTTTTAATTCTTTTATTTATTTTTAGGCATTAAAAGTACAACTCTAGAAAGCAAGCAATTATATCCATATGTAAAATAATACCCCAGAATATAATAACCAGTTTTGTTCTAAATATAATAAATAAAACATTGAATTAAAACATTTAAATGAAAGATTTTTTTTGTTGCTGAAAGTTTGGACCAAAAACGTGAGTGTGCAATATATGTGGGAGTGCATTATACATGGCAAAATATGATACTTCTTTGTAACTTCTATAATATCTGCATATATTAGTTCTCTGAAATATTTATGAACTTAAAATTTAAAATAAAAAATAAAATATAAAATATTATTAATATTCTCCTGGAAGTATCATAGCCTGTGTACTATTTTATTATTTTATTTTATTTGTATTTGTAATTATTAAACAGATATCCAAAGACATTGTGTTGGCTTAGGTACTTGGATTAGGGAAAAGATTTATCTTAATACTCTAGTTTCCTTAATGTCTTATTCGGCCTGCAATTCCATAACAAAATACTGTAAACTGAGAGGCTTAAACATAGAAACGTTTCGCTCAGTCTGGAGGCTGGCAGTCTGCGATCTGGAAGCTAGCGTGGCTGAGTTCTGGTGAAAGCTCTTTCTGGCTTGCAGAAAGCCACCTCCTCACTGGGACTTACATGGGAGGAAGAGAGAAAAAGAGAGGGAGTCTCTCATAAAGTTTCCTTTATAAAGGCACAATCCCATGATGACGCGTCTAAACCAAATTTCCTCCCAAGCCCCATCTTCAAACACCACTGCACCGGGGTGCCGCGCTTCAACACATAATGCTGGGGGAGCAAATACATCCATAGAACTTAACTTTGGACCAGATATAAAAGTTTCAAGAAAGGCAATAAAGGCTTGAAAGCTGCTATGAATATATTTCAAGAAACTTCAGTTTTAATTTTGTTTCTATAAGTAATGTAGAATTCCATACCAGAAATTGAGAGAAATTCTGCCTATAGCGATCTACTAATATTCATATTGTTGCTACTCATTTACTTAATTATTTCTTCATGTCTGTCAGTATAGCAGTTAAAACCTCCCTAGGGTGGAGTAGTTTCATCCTAGGTATATTCTGGAGAATCATCGGGGTCTTATAATGTCTCACAACCATTCCATGATCCAAACATATTTGTAATGATTTTAGCACTTACAGATCTATCTCTTTATATTCTGTCAGCAAGAATGATTCAAATTAATAAATATTTATTAAATACTAGGCTTTTGAGGACCTGCTATACGGTGCAGCTCCTGCCTTTCTGGAAGTCTGTGAAGAATCAGACATATCACATAGGAGTGCAGAGACATAAATGGTACGTAAGCATGATAGGGGCACTTAATAGGGACAAATAATTCAGCCTGCGAAGGAGTGAATCAGGGGAGTATTCTTATGTGAATGATAGCTGAGTTTAGGTGAGCTTCCTTTGAAATATCAACTTCTAAGATTTTATCCTAAATAGTTGTACAAATATGAAAAAATATATGTCTAAGTAGTTTCATTCCTATATTTTAACAAAAAAAGATTTGGAATCAACCTATGTATTCATTAGCATAATAGAATTTAAGTAAATTATGTACTTAACTTCATTAACATGTGGTCACTAAAAGTGATAATATAAGCCTATATTATAATTTTCAGAATATGGTTGGGGCAAAAGGCAGGTCACAAAATAAATGTAAGCTGCAGTTTATATGAAACATAATAACAATAAAATGCCTACCTATAATTGCTTTTTACATCCCTATTTTGTACTTCATGGTTTAGATTTTAGTTATTTTTCCAAATTCAAAAGAGTTATTTGAAATGTGTAAGAATGCCATAACTATTAAAAGAGAAACTAAGTATATTATTTAATTCCTTCCCCATAACTAAAAGTAGTACTTTATAGACTTTGAAAACCCTTGCTAATTATTGCTGGTAAATTAAATGAAGAAAACCTTTTGAAAAATAATTTAAAATATGTTAATTATTATATGACAAATAATTATAATTCTGATTCTGAAAACATAGAATTTCATTGCCAACACTTCCAGGGTAGAAATTAAGCTTGCCAAAATGATATAAAACAATAAGTGTTTATTTAAAGAATTTAAAAAGTCAAATTCTAATATTTTTACTATGAGTAAATAAGAAATTTTATTTTCTCATTTATTTTTCTTTTACTTATTTCACTTTAAAAAATCTTCTCCAAAGAGGACATACAGATGGCCAACAGACATATGAAAAGATGCTCAACATCACTTAATAATCAGAGAAATACAAATAAAATCCACAATGAGATACCATGTCACACCTGTCAGAATGGCCATCATCAATAAACCAACAAACAACAGGTGCATGTGAGGATGTGGAGAAAGGAGGACCGTTTTGCACTGTTGGTGGGAATGCAGACTGGTAAAGTCACTGCAGAAAGCTGTATGTAGATAACACAAAAAATTAAAAATGGATCTGCCCTTTGACCAAGCAATCACATTTCTGAGAATATACCCAAAGGAAATCAAAACACTGATTCAAAAGAATATAAGCACTCCTACGTTCATTGCAGCATTATTAGCAATTGCCAAGGTACAGAAGCAGCTCAAGTGTCCATCAGTAGATGAGTGGATAAAACAACTGTGGGACATTTACACAATGGAATGTTACTGGGCCATAAATAAGAAGAAAATTGTACCCTTTGCAACAGTATGGATGGACCTGGAGAACAGTATGCTAAGTGAAATAAGCCAATCAGAGAAAGACAAATATAAATTTCACTCATGAGGAACCTAATGAACAAACTAAACTAAAAAGCAAAAACGAGACAGACACATAGAAGAACAGATGAGAGCTAGCAGAGTGGGGTGGAGGGGGAAGTCTCCTGGGCAGGGAGGGATAGAGCAAAAAGGGAAAAGGACTCATGGACATGGACAGCAGTGAGGTAAATGCTGTGGGGAAGGGGGTCTAAGGGGACTAAATGGTAATGGAAAAAATATAATAAATATTATATAAAATATTTATATGAATATCATTTGTATCTATTTTAATCTTCCACATAATTTTGCAGTTGTGACATTTCATGCAAATAAACATTATTAAAAGTTTAATAGTTAATAGATCATAGTATATTATAGTTTAATAATATTGTTAAAATTGTTTTATTAGTCTTAACTAATATTAAAATGTCTTGAAATTCACTTTGTGGTAAATTTTATCAAAGAACATTTAAGACAAATAGTCATTTAAAATATGGCTATACTAAAAGTGTTGGCATTTCTCTCAGTTAAGATACATAATTAAAAATATATATACAGCCCTGGCTGGTGTAGCTCAGTGGACTGAGCGTGGGCTGGGAACCAAAGGGTCCTGGTTCAATTCCCAGTCAGGGCACATGCCTGGGTTTCGGGCCAGGTCCCCAGTGAGGGCCATGTGAGAGGCAGCCATACATTGCTGTTTCTCTCCCTCTCTTTCTCCCTCCCTTCCCTTCTCTCTAAAAATAAATAACTAAATAAAAA
>PVJI01011493.1:0-55771 GCA_004026765.1 Micronycteris hirsuta | reverse complement strand
CCATCATTAATAAATCAACAAACAACAAGTGCTGGTGAGGTATGGAGGAAAAAGGGAATCGTAGTGCACTGTTGGTGGGAATGCAGACTGGTGAAGCCACTGTGGAAAACAGTATGGAATTTCCTTGAAATACTAAAGATGGAACTGACTTTCAATCTAGTGATCCAACTGCTAGGATTATATCCTAAGAATTTTTTTTTTCACATTTTTTATTGGTGTCCAAGTACAGTTGTCTCCATTTTCACCTTACCACTTCCCTCCACTGCAGCCATCCCATAAAGGAAAGAATAAATAAATGGGACTTCATCAAAATAAAAAGCTTCTGCATAGCATCATCAAAATGAAAATGAAACCAACTATATGGAAAAATATATTCACAAATGATACCTTGGACAAGAGTTTGATCTTCAAAATATATACTCACATGACTCCACTCCATACAAACAAATGATCCAATTTAAAAATGGGAAAAACACCTGAACAGACAGTTCTCTAAGGAGGACATACAGAGGGCTCATAGACATATGAAAGTATGCTCAGCATCGCCAGCCATCAGAAAGATGCAAATTAAAACCACAATGAGATGCCACTTCACACTAGTAAGTATATCCTAAGAATTCTGAATCACCAATTCAGAAAAACCCATGCACTCTAATGATCACAACAACATTACTTACAATAATCAAGTGCTGGAAACAGCCTAAGTGTCCATCACTAAATGAGTGGCTACAAAACTGTGATACATTTACACAGTGGAATACTACACAGCAGAAAGAAAAGACTCAGGAATTGGAGGCGTAGATAAACACGCTGTGCCTCCTCACACAACCAAAAGATGGAAAACAACAATGTAAAAACAAAAAGCAACCAGAAGTGACAGAAAATCGAACTTTGTGGAAGTCTGACAACCAGAGTTAAAGACACATTCATCCAGACCAGTAAGTGGGAAAGAACCATGAGTGCGGCCAGAGGGCAGTTTGTGAAGCTGTGCGTGCAATGCTGAAACAGGCCGGAGGGACCATGGCTGGTGGACCCAGACCCAGCGGGATCCAGCCCAGTGGAGCAGATGGTCCTGCATTCACGAGCAGATAAACCAAGAGAAAAAGTTGAAGAGCAGAGCATACTGCACAGCCCTGGGGCCCAGCACAGGAAAATTAAACCACAGATTGAAAACACCTACGGGGGTGGAGGTGGCAGTGGGAGGAATTCCCAGCCTCACAGAGGAGTTTGTTGGAGAGACCCACAGGGTCCTAGAACAAGCCCACCCATGTGGGAATCAGTACCAGAAGGGCCCAATTTGCTTGTTGGTAGCAAGTGGAGCAAGCACCATTATGCCTTATCAGACCCCTTCCCCACATAAAACATTACAATGCAACAACGTGGGTTACCCCACCCTGGTGAACACCTAAGGCTCCGCCCCTTATATGTAATAGGAGCACCGAGAAAAAAAAAGTGGCCCAAATGAAAGAGCAGATCAAAACTCCATAAAAAATACAACTAAGCCATGAAGAGATGCACAACCTATCAGACGCACAGTTCAAAATACTGGTAATCAGGGCACTCACAGAATTGGTTGAATTTGGTCACAAATTAGATGAAAAAATGAATACACTAAAGGAAATGAGGGGAAATGGGCAGGGAACTAATAGGGTTGGGAAAGAAACTGGGACTCAAATCAATGGTGTGGACAACAAGGAAGAAAAAACATTCAGCCAGAAAAGAATGAAGAAACAAGAATTCAAAAAAAAAAAAAAAAATGAGGAGAGGCTTAGAAACCTCTGGGATATCTCTAAACTTTCCAACATCCAAATTATAGGGTTGCCAGAAGGAGAAGAGGGAGACCAACGGATTGAAATCTTATTAGAACAAATAACAAAAGAGAACTTCCCCAATCTGGCAAAGGAAATAGACTTCCAGGAAGTCCAGGAAGCTCAGAAAGTCCCAAAGAAGTTGGACCCAAAGAGGAACACACCAAGACACATCATAATTACATTACCCAAGATTAAAACTAAGGAGAGAATCTTAGAAACAGCAAGAGAAAAGGAGACAATCGCCTACAAAGGAGTTCCCATAAGACTGTCAGATGATTTCTCAAAAGAGACCTTACTGGCAAGAAGGGGCTGAAAAGAAGCATTTAGACTCATGAAAGGCAAGGACCTACATCCAAGATTACTCTACCCAGCAAAGCTGTCATTTAGAATGGAAGGGCAGATAAAGTGCTTCCCAGATAAGGTCATGTTCAAGGAGTTCATCATCACCCAGCCTTGATTATATGAAATGTTAAAGGGATTTATATAAGACATGGAGGGTTAACAACAGAGGAGTAGGAGGGTGAGAGAAGGGGAAAAGGTACAGAGAATGAGTAGCGTAAGTGGTAGGTAGAAAACAGACGGGGGAGGTTAAGAATAGTATAGGAAACGTAGAAGCCAAAGAACATATGTGTATGACCCATTGACAAGAACTAAAGGGGGAGGGAAGTAGGGGGTAGGCAGGGCAGAGGGGAATAAAGGAAGGGTAATGGGACAACTGTAATAACTCAATTGATAAAATATATTAAAAAAAAAAAGAAAGAAAGGACTCCTACTCTTCGCAACAGCATGGATGCAAGTGAAGAGTATTATACTAAGTGAAATAAGTTAGGCGGTGTGCCCTGGCTGGTGTAGCTCAGTGGATTGAGTGTGGGCTGGGAAACCAAAGGGTCCCGGTTCAATTCCCAGTCAGGGCACATGCCTGGGTTGCAGGCCAGGTCCCCAGTGAGGGCCATGTGAGAGGCAACCATACATTGCTGTTTCTCTCCCTCTCTTTCTCCCTCCCTTCCCCTCTCTCTAAAAATAAATTTTAAAAATCTTAAAAAAAAAAAAAAGGCGATGAAAGACAAATACCATATGATCTCACCTATAAGTGGAAACTAATCAACAAAATAAACAAATGAATAAAATGAACCAGAGACTTGGAAATAAAAAACAAACTGACAGTAACCAGAGGGGTGACAGGAGAAGAATAACGGGGGGAAGAAGGGGAAAGGACCAGCAGAGGAACATGAATAGAGGACTCATGGGCATGGACAATGGGGGAGATTGACTATGGGAGTTGGGGGGAGGAGTGGGAGTGAACGATGGTGAAAATGCCAGGACAACTGTAACTAAAGAATAAACAACAAAAAAAAAGGACAATGATATATTTGCTGGAAATTAATCACATAAGATCACATAATCACTTCTTCTAGAGACACAGAATATAGAATTCCTTTTTGCATGCACCTGAAGAGTTTCCATATTCCTTCAATGGAGTGAGAACAGATAGTGCTGCACAGAATGGCATTTCTTTATGCGATTGTTTTCTACTACAATTGTAATCTCACTAAAGTTGTGAATAATGAGGGCTCTCTTGCTCACAGCCACTTTAAATGTTAACATCATGAGTTAGCTTATAAATGTAAACTTTAAAATAGCATCTTGATATATCTCAGTCAATCTAGTCTCTATTAGTTGAATTTGTCCACTTCTTTTGGCATTCTTTGTATAGTTGTAAGGATTTTTGTGGAAAAATTCTCTGTTCAGAAACCTTGTACTGTACAAAATGTGTTTTCATTGCTCATGCAATTTAGACATAGTGATATTACCACTAGTATAAAATACAATGTAGGAAGACATACAATTTTCTAAAATACGATGTGTGATTTTGAATCTTCTTATTGTAAAATTTTTATAAGCACATTCCTATATATAAGTATACTCATATACAAAAATCAATTTTTCTTTCTTCAAATGGAATTAAATTATAGAGATTAAAATATCACTGTTATAGAAAATCATTAATAATAGATATTTTTATTACCCTCACCAGGGAGAAATTGATTTTTCTAGGAAACATTCAGAAAACAATTCAGTTAATAAGAAAGCATTCCCAAGACTAGAATATCAGCTCCAGACTCTTAAACTTTTATCCTTATTAATTTTCATCAAGATATAAGTATACAGCCAAATGTAATGATTTTATTAGAAAATATATACCCAGGTTTGAATTATATCTTATGCTTCATGTATAATAACTTTAAATTGGAGTATGTGCTTAGAACAAAACCAAAAGGAAGCAATGGATGCAGAAGTTGATTTAGACCTTTCAATGGAAATACATTTCTAAAGATTAATGCAATGTTTCAATTAATCTCTTTTGTTATTATATGTGTTTAGTAAATAAAACACTTCCTTACAGATTTTATAGGCTGGTGCCTAATTATCTTTTTAGAAAACAGTTTTCACTATGTGTGACTGAAAATTAGAAGACAATTTGATGATGGGAATTTGGAATAAGTTTATATGATATAACTTTCTCTTCAGTCATCTTCTCTCATTTAAAAACAAATTGTATACATGTGATATTTTTGTGTTGCCCCCAAAATGTGGTGGTTGTCCAAGGTCACGGGTACTCTACCAGGGAGACAAACACATCTTTAATTTTCTTTTCTCAATGCAGAAACATTTTATCAAACTGCTGACTGTGGAATGACTGTATCTTTCAGTCATGTTGATTCTACCACTCACTGTAGTTGTACCAGATCAGATAATTAGGTGAAAACCTTCCACTTTGTTCAATATAAGTAGAAATCCAAATATGTTGTACTTGTTACTTCTAGGTCTACCACAGTTCATAATAATGTATTTAGGAGTTTAAAAATGCTTTATTTTGTGAAATCTAGAACTATTTAAAAAGCCAAAGTAGTACAATCAGCCTCCTACTGATAAATTATGAAAAAGTAAAAATGGTTGTCACTTGTGATAAAGATATGAAACTTACAACAATTATAAAACATAAACTAGAACAGGAAAAAAGATTGAAATATAACTAACTATATACTCTAATTATATCTCAGTGTGGAGTATATACTGATCTTATAAAAAAACAAGATAAATTTGATACCATTTAATTTTTGTTCAAATATTTTATGTTTTTAGTTGAATCCCCTATTTTGCCATCAACATAGCCTTTATTGGATATATCTAAGTAGACTTATTTGATTACAACTTTAAATTTTATTTGAGGACTCAGATATATTTTGTTATAATCAACAGCACTGAAAAATGTTTAATACATTCAAATTTGTGTAATCGCCTCTAAGAGTATCTGGCAATGTGATAATTTTGCTCATTTGGAAGCTTAGTCACACATGTCTATGTGAAAAAAAATTAATGTAAAATAAAAAGAAGTTGGAATTACAACTGAAGTAGACAGATTTAGGGTCTAGAAAATATTATTAATTTCTGAAAAGAAAATTAAACTCTTTAAATCCTATTATATTATAATATGTTAATATAATATGCAATTATTAGAGAGAATGCATGCCACAGAGCATCTTTAAATAAAAATAAAATATCTTACTCATTATTATAACATATGTGCTCATAATTGAAACTAAGAATTTTCTGGCTTCTTATGTGAGCATATCCTGGTCAAAGAAGAAATAACTTTAACTTCTCAGTCTGAATCTGTCCACAGAACAGAGTAATTGGACATCCCTTAGAAAGAGAGTAAAGACCTAGTGACCAGTTGACATAGGGTTTCTCAATGTCCTCATTGCTTTAGATTACCTTTCTAAGATTTACTCCTTTTAATGACATATCTCTTCTCCTCTGTTCTTGAATTCAGTTTCCTTCAGCCTGGAGTTGGCGACTGGAAGCCAGTAATCCATGCCAGGTCTTTTGTTTGGCCTGCATATTATGGACTATACAATACTTTAAAAATCAGTAGCTGACTTTGAGAACTTTAATCACATAAAGGCATGGAGCTCCCTCTGAAAAACTGGAGTTTTTGGTGACCTAGAACCTTTTTCCACATGGCAGCATTTAGTTTGGGTGACTTTGTCCACAGATCAGACATGCATCTCGAATTTTCTACAGTTTCTTCTATCCTCAACTTGAAGGACAGATTTCTTTTTGACATCAGCTTCAGTAAATATCCTTTTCCATATACTCAACCAGCCTGAATCTGTTAGAGATATTTGTGATTCAGTGGTTTCTTTTCTGGCTCTCTCTAGTGGTCTGATTCACTTGATTAATACCTTAACTGTATTCCCAAATCTTCAATTCACAACTTTTTCCATTCCTCTGTCTCACATTCTATTCCCCCTCCCTAACCAATGTTCCTAGAATAAGCCAGTTGCAATTAACTTTTAATTAACTTTGATATTTTTATTTTCTCCCCCCATCATTAATGTATAGGTAAAACCTTGACCACTGTAGAATTCAGGCATTTATTTTTAAAAAGAAATAAAATTACAAGAAAATTAGTATAACTTCATAGAAATAATGTTGAGGAAAAATATCTCATGGACACATCCTAGTAAAATACTTTTTGCAGAAGTTCTACTTCAAATACTCTTTGTTTAAACAAAGGTTCAGAGAAACAATTGTATAACAGCATGTGGCATCAGTCTACTGTGACAGAATGTTCTCATTTGTCCTTTTCTCAAAAATATTCTTTTTTATGAAATCTGTGATTGTTTAAGAGCCCAACTTCAAGTTCAAATGCATTTCATTTTCTAATGGCATTTAAGTAAAGTGCAATAGTTGCAGCTTTGAAATGCATATTGAGTGTCTGGCAATAAAATTTGTGTTTTCTCAATAACTGATATGGATATGGTTGAAAGAAAAGGCAGGTTATAGATTTTCTTTGAACTTTCATTACAACCATGAAAAATTGAATATTTCAGGTGCTTTGTTTTGCAAAGGGACTCACCCCGGCAATGCACTCCTTCATCGTGCCCGTCTGAGCAGTCCCTGACACCATCGCACAGCTGGGAGAGGTGAACACATTTGCTGGCACCGAGGCAAGCAATGTAATTCAAGGGACACTTGATTTCTACCTCCTCAGGACCTGAGAAAAAAAGTAAAAATGATCAGCTTGAAGTGGATTAGCTTCATTCACTTTTTTGAATACTAAAACTGTTAAGCACAAAAAATTACTATAATTAATTTATGAAATAAATGTATAAAAATATTACCAGAGGGCAGCTCTGATTCTGACAGATATTGAAATTAGCTTATGATTAAAAATCTAATTAAAACATTTGCATAGGAAATAAAATATTCTGTATTGTTTTCATAGCATGCATTAAAAACACAAATATTTTTTCAACCATTAAAGTAGCTTGAATTGAAAACTTGGGGTTTGCTTTGAGTTACTGTTCTATCTCTTAAACTTAGATAAGTGAACAAGGCACTCAAACTCTATAAATCTCAATTTCTTCAACTATGAAAAACAGAAAGTGACATCTTCCTGGAAGGGTTCTTATTAGAATTATATCAAGTAATATGAACAAAAACATTTTAGTGGAATTCAAGTGAGTTTGTGACAACCTAAAAGTTTTTGTTTTTATTTTCAATGTTATTTAGGAATATGAAAACTAGCTAGTTATGTACTTATTTGTACATGGATTTCTTTTTTGTTTTCTTGAAAATAACTTCACTGATCAACTATAATGCAACAGAATCTGCAAAAGAGTGAGGAGGTAATGGTGCTCAGAACATACTCCTTGAATTCACCTACTGTCGGTAAGTGTACTTTACAAAATCACCCTTTTTGCTTTCAAAGATGCACTAAAGTCAGAATGCAGAGTCTTTTCTTGAAGGTCACCAATTCCAAATCTCGATCAAACACTTAAATTGTATACTATTGTGTCTAATTTATAGGTATATCCTTGTATCTAATTCTCAAATCCTACCTATACTTCTTCTGTAGACACTCCCCAAATTCCCTGTAATGACTTTAAGTCTTTCTCCGTTCTCCCACATCCGAAGTGCGATCATACCAATGACTACAATTATGTATTAATCTGACACTGATTATGGTAACAAATCAGATTCTACAGTCAGACACATTTAGGTTTTAACTACAGTTCTAGCAATACCCATGAGGCATTAATTTATTTAATGAATTAAGCATTAGGTTTCTTGTCTTTAAATGGAATTATCAACTGAGTCTACTTTGAGAGGTTGCTGTGAAAGTCAAAAGGTACTAATGGTAAAGCACTGAGCACTGTGAGATGCAGGCTCAGAGTAGGAATTCAAATTCAATATGTATTATTCATGTAAATCAATGCAGAATAGTGGAGCGGGTAACAGACTCTGGAGTCAGAATATTGGGTCCAATGCCCGATCCCATCATGTGTAAACCGAGTAACTTGAGCAAGTTGTATACCTTTTCTGTGCTTCACCAGGTTGTTGTAAGAACTGTTTCAAAAGCTCTTAGCATTATTCCTAGCAAGCATTAAGTGTTTTCTATTATCGTAGTTAAATGAAGGTGAGTTGCCTTTTGGTAAACACTTGTATCTCATAACTTTCTTTTCTATTGCAACCCACCCCCAAATGCTCAAAAATAATGAAAAGGCCAATCTAACATATTCTAAGATATGCAAAGTTATGAGAATTGCAGAAGAATTAGAAA
Organism: Micronycteris hirsuta; assembly: GCA_004026765.1. Lineage (NCBI taxonomy): Eukaryota > Metazoa > Chordata > Mammalia > Chiroptera > Phyllostomidae > Micronycteris > Micronycteris hirsuta. The sequence continues at coordinate 47,329 of PVJI01011493.1, read as the reverse complement.
ATGAAAATAAAAGAGAAAAGAAAGCAGAAGTATTACACAAGAAAAACAAAATTAGCTGGAGTTGCCAAAAGAAAGTTGTGTTTTTTTGAAATGCCTTATCAAATATGAATTATATGTATATGTGATTTTGTTTGATGGCAAAACATCTTTAAACCTTTTGTGTCTGAGAGATGGAACCAAATTTTTATGATGAAATTTCATTAGCTGAAGTGTTGCCACTAGCAGGTATCTCTGTGTCTTTTCGTGTATATTTATACAATCACTGCTATAAAAGACTTAGTTTTGTCAAACACCTGTCTTCACATATGCACAGCTCATCTTACTGTGTAACATGTCTCTGCAGCTTGTGTGTCAATATCTTAAAAAATAAGCATTTATTTCCATATATAACTAAAGTACAAATACATTCATTTAAATTCAAATTACAAGAATAAAAGTGAAACTCTTTTCACTGAGTTTTTAGCAATTTAATATTACATTTGTAAGATTAACATAAATCCATTTTTTAAATAAAATTTAAAAACATGAATTAGTTTTGAGAAGGTACAAACTTCTCTGACCAACAGTCACCAAGTAGTTCTTAAAATTAATTGTCTGATTCCTAAAAATTTTAAATCACACATCCTTGCAATGTCAAAGCCATGTTTAGAGCAGATACATTGAGAGCTCTCTGAAAATGAAAAAGAAAATAACCCACAAAAGAACACTTCATAAACCTGGGAGATTTTAGATATTTACAGTTAGAGACCAAAAGTGATTTAGTAGTCCTTATAAAAAACAAGATACTTTATTTTTTTCTTTTTTTTTTAAATGTAATCTTTATTATAATGCTCCCATTACCATTTAGCCCCCTTATGCACCACTCCCCCCGCAAAGTGATACATGCGGTGGTGTTCGTATGAGTAAGATTTTTAATATTAAACTGTCAGGTAAGGGATGAACATGACAGAAGGAGTACAGTGCACCACTGGTGTTCAGAAGAAAGTTTTGGCTACTTACCAATTTGAGAAAACAAGAAAAATGTTTGGATTTTTCAAAGGGTAATATATAGGCCTATTCAATTCCTCCAGTGGTAAGAATTTGGAAAAATAAGTGAAATTTGTTTGAAGTAATGAAACAGTCAATAAGGTTCTTTCTAGACTAACCACTATACTCTTCCCCACCTATGATAGATATGCTGTCCTCTTGGTCTCCATCAACACCAGATAGCTGGTAAGATAGCTGTGCCACGGCTCCATGGATTGCACCTTAACCAGTCCTCCCCAAATTTTCACATTGAAGTACTTAAGACAATGATGATATTAGCAAGTTACACTGAAGCAAGTAGCAGAAAGTAGTTGTAGAGGTTGTCCCAGGCCTTAAGAATTAACCTCAAAATTGAGAAATCGATTTCTCAAACCCCTTTGACCAGTGCTAGGATACTATAGTTGGAAAACTCTACTAAAGTCAGTATTTTGCTGTTCTTTCTGGAAAATGGGAATAGAAACAGGTCAGTGTGAAAAACAATAATGACTGCCTGAACTAAATTTCTCCCAGAGCCAAGCAGTAGGGGCATTTGCTGTACTGTTGCTTTGGGGAATAATCCATTCTTAATACTCAACCATTATTCATGCAGTAAAGGCTTGCATTCTCCCATGGGGCTCCTTTAATCTACCCTGTAAATGGAGAAGAAATTCAATCTGTTGACTACTTTTACCCATTTTCCTGTGTGACAAGGACAGCCACATGATAATGGAGCCTGCATGAATTCCTGAGAATATGTCCATATTGCCTTAAATGATCCTCCTCATGAAAACTTTTAGACATTCACAAATTGTGAAATCAGAAATCATAATTTAACCTTATCAAGAAGTAGGGCCGGAGGCTCCATCATATTCCCAGAATTACATCTTTAGTTGCTAAGTCACGTGGATTTGGGGGGACCTGGGAGAAGGACTGGCATGACTGGGAACATGTGGGAAATTTCAAAATACTGCAAAGACACTAAACAATTTTAGCAAGGACTGTGTTTCTAGAGAGAATAACTATTTTCAGTAATGCATACTCAGAAAACACTTCCAGTCCCTCACATATAGTTATAGGTGACCTGAGCAAGGCAGCAGAATTTAACATATAATAATTAATTCTAAGAAAAAGAAAATTTCATTCATTGGGAAGATTTGAAATATATCAATAAAAGAGGATAGTATATACATTTTTTTATTTTCCTAAGCCTTATCCAATTACTTGAAATATGATTAATTTCTTAAATTATTTTTTTTAAAAACAAGCCTTCTAGGATAATACAAGGATAACATTATTCATTTGCATCTTTTTGAATGCTTACATTATTTTTTACACATAAATATCTTACTATGTTCAGTAAGACATAGTAAAGGAAAACATACCATTATCAAATGCCTTTTCTGTGCAAAGAAAACTGGAATAGAGCATTTTGTGAAGGAATGAAGGTATTTCTTCTCTAATGACAGAGACAGTAAAATATCTCTACTTGTCACTATGACATTGTGTCTTAGCAGGACCAACATCAATCCTTACACCCAAAGGTGAACCTCCCCTCCTTAACTCTATCACATCCGGTGAGTTGTTTTGTTCTATCAAGATTTGCTGCTTGGTTATACTATACTTTCCAATAGTTCTAAGCTCTTGGTCTGCAATTTCATCCACTTTTCTTCACCTTCACTCAAGAATAAAGGCCCTTTTACTGATTGAACTTTCCTTCTATCAGTGTCCTTTCTTTCTTACTTTTTCTTTTCTAACTGATAAATTTCTTCAAAATACAGACTGGATCTGCTGCATTCCCATTTTCTTCTCACAGTAGCCTCTGCTTCCACCACTGCTGAGCTTCTCTCCCAAAGGTCTCCATGGTCCTGCTAACAGTGAAGCCAGAGGCATACCATGCCCTCAAAGCTGATCGGGATTCCTCTCTCGTATACATACTTCCCACCGTTAGAGCCTCTTATACTCCAGGCACCCTGTTACTCTTATTGTTATTGTTGTTATTTTCACCATTCCATGAACACACTGGGATGCATTTCACACACACTCTTTCATAAACTCAGCTGGCTCTGGCTGGAAAACATAAACATCTAGTACACTTTCTGACACAGAACAGGTATTCAATATACAGTGGTTGAATAATGCTCAAGATACATTTTAACTCCTGGCTAATTCCTACTTTGTTTTTATGTTCTAGAAGTTACTTTTTTCCATTATCAACACATTCTCAGAATAAATGTTACAAACACTACTTTCACCCAACAACTACTCTCAAAATCCTAATTGTTTTTAGTTGCTGGCTACACAAAACCAATCTTCTTTGCCTGATTTCATCATCTAATCAAAACTTAATTAGCATTATTTACAAATTATTTTTAGTATTCACACTAAATGAAGTACTTATACTTCATTCAGTGTCATCATTTACCTCCCTAAAATAAACTAAATTTTTCCCACTTTCGAGTTTTTCTTTCTTCAATATTATCATCTTGAAAGTAAACCTCTTTCTTTCAACTTGGCAAAATCTTACAAAATCTTAAGTCAACTTCCAGCTGTCCATCAGATTCTCATTATAAAAACAGTATGACATAGTGTAAAGATTATAATATGTAGAGGTCAAGCCCTTGTATTAATTTTACCTGCCACTTATTCGTTGTCTAAATGTAATGTATTTAACTTTGCTGTGACTCATTTATTAAATTTGAGAAATGAGTATACTGGTAGTGTTTACCTCATATGAATTTCATAAAGTACAAATGAAATCAAGGTATGGGAAGTACTATAAAAATTGGAGTTTTCATAGAAGTTATGATCACACTTTGTCCTATTCACTTACACAGATATTGTTTATATCACATTTTTTTTTACAATAAAAACATCTCAGCATAATGTATGAACTGTGTTGATGCATGCAATTTTACATGTATTTTATGAGTCACAGGGCCTTTTATTTATTTTTATTCTACTTCTTTCTCTTTACAACGTAAAGCAAAAGGTAGGGAAAAATCCCACATTGGTTACAAATTAATATAAAATTAAATAAAAATAATTTGCTATAAAAAGTTCTCACCAAAAGTCATAAAATGTCTCCCTAATTAAAATGTTAAATTATGCATTTTGGTTTCATTTGAAGATACCTGTAGATTCACATAAAAGATTGAGAATTGATTATAATTTGAAAATTTATTTAAAATTCAGCTTCTAGTAAAGCTTAGTACTAGTTTTAAAAAATACTCAGGAATATAAGGACTATTTCTACTGATAGAATGCTTTATAATACTTAGCTCTTGAATATTGTATACTGTGGAGATTTTCTATTTATTAAATTAAAGATCTAATAATTTCTAAGAATTTTTAACAAATGCCTTGAAAATTAACTTTCCTAAAGCAATTTAAAAACATTTTTTAGTATCATTATAACTAAGTAATATATAATGATTTCTGGAGCATCAGTAACTTGATAGCCAATGCTTAGTATTTTCTATTTTTCTGTTTATATATTTTTAAAGAATAATTTTCTACACAATCAGATTCAGATTCCTGGAAATATAGACAATCATCTTTTAAAAGGAAAATGTAACTCTTATGCAATTAAATATATGGAAATGTTGCATGATAACATCAATCATAATTTTCACAGTTAAGAAATAAAATGTTACAGCAGTGTGTGTCACTTTATAAAAACTGTAAAGCATGTGAAACACATTGTTTTTTCCATGTTCTTTGGAAAAATTAGTACATAACATAAAGATGTAATATTATTTATCTGATTAGTATTAAACATAATATTGGATTACATAACACATTTACAGAAATAATACAATTTTTCTATACTGTCTTTATAAGACCCTTGTCTTATTTTCAAGAATGACATACTTTTTTTATATGTGAGATAGTTCACCTGACAAACTATTTTTAGGAGGATAAAATGAAAGAAACTTATAGTATTTCAAAGAAAATTAAAATTGGATGTATGAGTTCCAACTTCCAAATAAAATATTGATATCATTTCTTAACCTATATGAATACACTTGAGGATATAGGAATATGAATAACAATCTCTACAGATAAATGTACACTTAATCTAATAGTACTCACTCAAATGAAAAAAAAAAAAAATGTCTATGTAGTTTCCAGCCAACATGGAGGCATAGGTAGATCTGCTTTGCTTCCTTACATAATCATAAGAAGGACAACGATAAATTTGAAAAAAAAACAGCCAGAACTGTGAGAAAATCATACTGTATGGAAGTCTGACAAGCAAGGAGTTAAAGAAGAAACGTTCATCCAGACTGGTAGGAGGAGCTAAGACAGGCAGCTGGGGCTAAGACAGGCAGCTGGGGCAGAGAAAACGCAAGAAAAGGAAGCAACTGATGGACCAGGAGGTCCCACATTTGTATGCGGATAAACCTGGAGGAACAACTGGGGATCCAGACAGACCATGCAACCTAGGGTTCCGGCTTAGGGAAATAAAGCCTCAAAATCTTCGGCTGTAAAAACCTGTGGAGGTTGCAGTGGTGGACGAAACCCCCAGCCTCACGGGAGAGTCCATTGGAGAGACCCACAAAGTCCTAGAAAATACACAAGTCCACCCACCCAGGAATCACCACCAGAAGGGCCCAATTTGCTTGTGGCTACCATCAGAAGCAACTAAAAATTAGGTAAGAGCCTCGCAACTGGCATCGTTACCACTCTGACTCCTCACTCACATACAGCCACACAATGCAGCAAAGACAGTTGCCCTGCCCTAGAAAAAACCTAAGGCTCCATCCCTTAGATCATAACAGGTGTGTCGAGACAAAGAAATATGGCCCAAATGAAAAAACAGATCAAAGCTCCAGGAAAAATACAAGTAAGTGATGAAGAGATAGCCAACCTGTCAGATACATACTTCAAAACACTGGTAATCAGGATACTCACAGAAATATTTGAGTTTGGCCACAAAATAGAGGAAAAAGTGAAGGCTATGCAAAGTGAAATAAAGGAAAATGTACAGGGAACAAACAGTGAAGGGAAGGAAGTTGGGATTCAAATCAACAATTTGGAACAAAAGGAAGAAATAAATTTTCAACCAGAACAGAATGAAAAAACAAAAGTGGAAAATAATGAAGAGAGACTCAGGAATCATAAGGGTACCAGAAGGAGTAAAGGGAGAACAAGAAATTGAAAACTTGTTTAAAAAAATAATGAAAGAAAACTTTCACAATCTGGCAAAGTAAATAGACTTCCAGGAAGTCCAGGAAGCTCAGAGAGTCCCAAAGAAGTTGGACCCAAGCAAGCACACACCAAGACATATCATAATTACATTACACAAGATTAAATAAAAGTAGAGAATCTTAAAAGCAGCAGGAGAAAAGGAAGCAGTTGCCTACAAAACAAGTCCCATAAGCATATCAGCTGATTTCTTAAAACAATCCTTACAGGAGAGAAGGGGCTGGAAAGAAGTGTTCAAAGTCATGAAAAACAAGGAACTACATCCAAGATTACTCAATCTAGCCAAGCTATCACTTATAATGAAAGGACAGATAAAGTACTTCCCAGACAAGGCAAAGCTAAAGAAGTTCATCATCACAAAACCCTTAATGAAATGTTAAAGGGACTTATCCAAGAAAAAGAAGAAGATCAAAACTGTGAACAGTGAAATAACAACGAACTCACAACTATCAGCAACTGAAGCTAAAAAAAAAAAAAAAAAAGTAAACAACTAGAACAGGAACAGAGTCACAGAAATGGAGATCACACGGAGGTTATCGGCAGGGGGTGGGAGTGGGAAGAATGGGGAAAGGGTACAGGGAATAAGAAGCATAAGTGGTAGGTACAAAATAGAGGGATGTTAAGAAAAGTATAAGAAATGGAGAAGCCAAAGAACTTTTATATGTTTGATTCATGGACATGAACTAAGGGAGGGAATGCTGGTGGGAGGGGGGTACAGAGTGAAAGGAGATAAAGGGGCGGAAAAATGGGACAGCTATAATAGTATAATCAATAAAATATACTTTAAAATAAAAAAATAAAAATATTTTCTGTGTAAAATAAGGTTCTAGTATGGGTTTATGTGTTTACATATTTCAAAGGGATGTTGTAAAGCTTTAAGAATGGGGAGAGATATAAAAGTGATTGATTTTGTCTGGCTACGCTATCCTTCAGCCATCTCTGCATCTGTCCTTTTTTAAAGTCCCTTGGGGATGAGACTTTTGCAGCTTTGATAATTTGTTCCAAGGTTTAAAAATTATTTTTCTTTAGCCCTTACTCTTCAGAAGTTTCTGTGTAGGAAAATTCCTTGTATCCAACATACTGAGCTTTATTTATGTATTTAATATAAGAAAATCATGCCTGGTCACCTAAGAAAAAGTATGCCAAGTAAGAATAATTCTTCTATGACCAAAGTCACCATTGTGTTTATTATTATGAGTATAAATAAATAATATGTTAGTTAAGACTCTTTTACTTAACACTTTCTAGATCACATTAGGAAATAGTGTTATATTAAAATAGAGAGCCCTATATTTTTTATGTGTATGTTTGTATGTGTGTATGTTTTCTGCTAACTTCAGAATATATCAAGTGATTTTTTAATCCATTTAATTGATTGTCATCATCGAACAAATATAGGTCAAGCGGTAACATTCTCCTGCACTGAAACCGTAAACATTTAGAGTGCAGTCTAAATTGGCAAAAAAAAAAATATTGTATGAATATAGCAAAAGTATTGTTGTTATTAGTTACAGTTTTGGAAATTGAAACTTTATCAGGCCAATGTCCTGTCTTGCTTCCTGACCTTCCATTTAAAGGCAAATAGAAAGGAAAATAAATGAAATCACTGTTTTATGAGTGACTACCATTGCAACATTGCCATTCATTAAACCATGCAAATGGTGGAACTTCAACTTAGATGACTTAAAAAATAGTGTTATTTAGGTATTTTAAATGCTCCCTTATTCCACTCCATGCAACTATTTATCGTGTTACTTGATTGCTAGATTATCCCATTCTCTCTTTGTCAAAACGTCTAAAAATGGCTTTTCTTCTTCCTCCACCTCGATTAAGATACAGCTTCATGCTTTTTTGAGTCCTGCTCTTTACTGGCCAACTTCCTAAACTAGGTGCTAATGTATTTTCATTTAAACAAGATTCTTACAGAAACAGTGGATTAACTGTAAAGATGAAAATGTGTACCCTCTGTGAAAGTGGCAAAGGTACTTCCGTTTGAGAGAAAGTGCACTTCATTGATACTGATGGCACACTTCTGGGTAGCAATTGTGTTGATTTCTAAAGTTGTCTCTTGACCCTCTTTTGAAATAAATTAATGTGTATTAAACCAATGAACCAGAAAGAGGATGCCTATTTCCAATTTGCAGAAATACTAGATTGCATTGCCAGGAAATAAAACATATGCTGAAATCATTTCTTAAAAGTCTTCTGTAAAGACAACATTGACCCAATTTACATATATAATAACTAAGGAAGCGCTTGTACTGTTCTATTTGGAGCATCTTTCTACTGAAATACAGGGTAGAATATGGATGTTTCATCTCTAAAGCCAATGCTTTTTGCTCTTGTTCTATTGGGCTACTTTACTTATCATATCCCAGGGACAGTTCCCGACTGCAATTTGAAGTTTTGGAGAGTGTGGAACGTATACCCAGTTTAAAACAGAAATGACCACCAGGAGGAAGCATGTTAAAAGACAGATATCTGCAAGGAAAAGACAAGCTAAAATCAGATAGATTCCCACATCTCCAGAGAAAAGGGGTTTTACAGCAACAAAGGGACAAGGAGTAAGAAGAGCCAACTGGTTCATCTGCATGTCAGGACAGCTGAGAGTCCGATCTTTGATTTCACAAATGTGTTAGAAATTGCCTCTGAGCCAAACTGTGCACATAGAAGCATTATTGTCGCCACTCTAAAGAGAGATTTCTTTTCTGAGAAATCTATAAAGGAAGATGGTTCTCTTTGAGGATACAATGGATGACAAGCCTCATTTCTCATCCAATTAGTTCTCCGTCATAATTTAGAAAAGAAGAAAACAAGTCCAAACCAACTAGAGAGCAATCTTATTTTGCAGGGCTCATCTAAGACAGCATTAAATTATACACACTGGCAGAAAAACAAAACAAAAAGCCAAAAACAAAACAAAACAAAACAAAAAAAACTATCTTATTTAGAGAGAAGTCTGTTCCATTAACTTTGGTCAAACAACATGGATTCATTGTGATATATATATAAACAATGAGTAGAAAGATCATTATTTAATAGGAGTTATTCATTTCTTATCCCATTTCAGATTAAAAAACTGATATTTGCCTGTAATGAATGGATAAGAGAAAAATGGAGAAGAAAGCGGTGGAAATATATGCCTTGAATCACTGCATCACATTTTGAAAAAATAATTCTATGCTGTATGTGAAACAAATAAATAATCATTTCAGAGACCATTAGCATGCACATGGTTTTACAGTGAGAGGGGCTGAGCCATGCACGTGCAGTTAATCATCTTTCACTGAGAGAACCATGTTGAGAGACACAGTGATTCTTCCATAAATCAGCTTGTGCTTGAGAGGAAGACAGAATGTCCAAGAGCAGGACTCAGAAGCCATAGGCTGGTGAAGACATTCTTTAACGTAACAGTCTCGAATCACTTATAGAGTATATACATTGTGTATTTCAGACCAAACATAAAAAGTTATTGATAAAAAATACTCTTCAAATGTATTTTTCATGTTATTCAAAATGATATTAACTGTGAAAATAATTCCATGCTGCACTTTTATTGAAAACCCTTTTCTCTTGCATTCTGTAAAAGCATCATTATATTAACAGGAAAATTGCTGTTTATTGAGTACTTTTTATGTCCCAGCCTCTGATAAGCATGTAATGTCCATTATCTTATTAAATCCTTACCAGAACATTCTGAGTTAAGTATTGCAATTGCTATTATGTAGATGAGGCCATTGAAGATCGCAGAGGACAAATACCTTCTTCAATGTTACACAGTTGTACTGTTATTATTTGAATTTAGGTCCCTTACATCTTTAAAACCTGGTTTCTTTTGTAGTATGCTATATCCATTGTGCTACCGTCTCAATCCCATGTATCACGGAAACAAACAAGGCGATGAAGCCTAATTATATATCTCTGTCCGTCTACTTGTTTCTCTCGCGCTTTGTGAAGTGGATTTCAGAAGGATCTTGAGGAAGAGGAAAGACAACCCTGCTAGCAGTCAAGGTTGTGATGTCATGCTATGTCCATACCTAAACAGCTCTTACAGTCAGGGTAGGTACTCGATTTTTAACGCCAGATGAAATATAGAATACAGAATATTTTTACAGGAGACACTTCCTACAATCAATTAATACTTAGAGGAATTTGCATCGTCTGTTTTCAACAAGTACTAACTAGGAACATGGTCCCCACATGCTTTGCTTTGATGGCAGAATACTTACTATATATCTACATTGTCCTCAGTAAATACAAATAAATTTTAAATGGTATATATTGCTAAGGTAAAACCAAAATCTTCTAATGATCAATCAAGGGTTTTAGCACAAAAATCCTTCAATCACTTAAATCAGTCTTTTGCCAGGACTTACTTCTACTTCGGTGGGGTGTCCTCTAGATGAAGAAGACTGGCCTCATGTCATTTGCTATCTCTCCTGATAAAGTCCTGCCGCTTCAGCTACTTGGCACAGACTCACTGCCTGGTTTTCTTGGCAGGCTGGAGCCTAGCATGAAGGATGCCAACATCGCAGGTTCAAATACCATATGGTACAATTATCTGCCTTTATGCTTTTCCAGACACAGATTTTACATCCTAACATCTGCCACTCGTATATCCTCTTCATGCTAGAACTGACACAGGGCAAGTAAGTATCTTTGAAGCAATACAAATCCTTTAGAGGAAGAATTGATACCACTTATGATTCAATTGCATATTTGAAAAGACAGAGCTTGAGCCAGGTTTAAGTTAGAGTTCAGTGTGCCAACAATAAACACTCATCCAGATTCTCCCTGAGAAACCCTCTACAGAAGCACTCCAGGGCCATTGAGTGTGCTCATGTAATTGCTTCAGTTCATTATATGACACCTTGGCTCCCCTCTTTTAAACACAGTTGAATTTCTCCAATTTACGTGAACAATTAAAACAACTGCTAAATAAACAGTGTTTGCTGACTAGTGAATCAGCAAAAGAAGTTTCTCTTTCTCAATGGAAATCATCTACTGGCAGTTGCTATATTTCTTAAAATTTTATAAAGTAACTACTCTTTTTTCCAGCATATTGTATATAAAGTGGTTTATGCTGAGCAAAAGGAGAATACAGAAAAAAAGAGATTGAGACTGAAACACACAAACACTACTACGCAGAATTGTAACATGATTAATAATGAAACCAATCCACTAAATGATGTCCAAATGGTCTGAAAAAATTAATGAACTGGCGATAACTGTTATTTGGATACTAGTGATGAATCCCTTATATTCATGGGCAATCCTAATGATTTATAAACTTGCAATTCCCTCTTGAAAATTTCTTGGCTCAGGAAAAAAAATCAAAGCAAAAGAGCAACAACAAAAGGAATTTTCTGATTCTCCATGTTGAAAATTATAAGAAGATGGAAGAATAAATGAAACTCATATATCAACCTAATGCCCTGGCTGGCTATTTTACTGCACTCTGAGGAACTCCAGTGCTGGTCAGCTTTACATTAAATTTTGATCTACAGTAAATGCCATTGTAGCAAAATTTCAGTGAGTCTCATCTCTTCCACCAAATCTTTTTTGTCAAATGTATTTGCAAAGAAAACCACTGATGTATTTTCATGGTATCTGCCCCTTCTGACCTTTTATACTGTGTTAATGAACATACGAATGGTCAACAGGACCTGGAACAGGAAGGAAGAAGAACAGGAAAAGTCAACAGAAATGTGCAAAACGGAACGTCACACTCAGGTAATAGAACTAACCTGGATTTTTCCTCACCCTCAATTCATAACATGACTTTTGAAATTAGTAGTTTGAACAGGTATGTGCAAATGAAAAATTTCCAAAAGCACACTTCTTTTTCATTTTTAAGTTGAATATTTACTCTGTAAATAACTTTTAAACAATTTGTTACTTCAATAGTTTTACCTCATGGAATTGGACTCAAATCCATTAAAGTTGGAATTTTGCAGACTTGTATGCCCATATGTGCAAACACACACATTGAATTGATAAAATTGAAGACCATATTCACTATGGGCAAAACTATATCTAATGGGGTATAGCAAAAGTAGGTTTACAGTTATGAGTATGTGGAACACAGGGCTTATTCTTGTGTTATTTATTATTACATTATTTTTCATATGAACAACTATAAACCTATTTTTGACCCATCCAGTATCTGTCAGTTTGGGAAAATATAAAAATCCTTTACTGCAGCATTTCCTTTGCCTTCACCTATGTTTTATTATGGTATTAGATGAAATTGATTAATGACTGCAATTGAGGTAAAATAACACAGTATTTAAGATAGAAGGAGCAACCCAAAAAAATTTCTTTAAGAATGCCTCAATTATATGTAAAGTTTTCATTGAAATGCTGTGTTTTATTAGAATTTTTATTTAAAAAATAGATATCTAAAAACTTCATAAAATATATAAGCAAAAAACAAAATGACCCTAGGATAGTGTAAACATTTTGGTATGTTATGCTGGAGTGCATGAAGGATTCCATCTTCTTATATGTTATTCAACATATTTCATCATTTTGCTACTCTCTTCTGATTTTCATGGATTATTCCTCTCATGAATATTTCCCCACGTTTCATATTAAACATTTGGTCAAGGTCACGTTCAGAGTCATACTACATATTCTAAGACAATGCTACCTCAACTATAATGTACATGTGAATCACCCAGGTGTCTACCTGAAGTACAAATTTTGATCCGGCAGATCTTGGTCAGGGCTGGAATTCTGCATTTCTTTCAGCTGCCAGGTGACACCAGTGCAGCTGTGGCACAGACCACGCTTTGCATAGCAATGTGCTCATACCTCCAAAAAACGGATTTTAAACCCAGTGTCTGTTTTCTGAAAATACCTTCAAGAAATGGATTCTAGAACTGGAGCACATCATTTTGTTTAACTACTAGACACTTAAGAGAGGCCCAAAGCACATAATTTTAAGCTTTTATTAATATTAATATATTGACACACTCTAGAAATGCTGATCTGCAGCAAATTCTTATGAAACGTTTTGTCTTTGGGACAGCACATGCAATCTTATCCTGAAGAAAATCTTCCAAATGTTCCCCAGGGATCTTATGTTGTCAAAGAGAAAATAAGATAAAAAAAAGTGTCATGAGTTACAGAGAAGATATAAAATATAAAACATGATAAATTATGCAAAAAGTTCATGTTTTCTATTACTTGTTTTTAGAAACTGAGAATGGGTAGTGAGAAAGTACAAATGAAGAACTGATCATATGATGTCAGATCTGACAGGTTGGTTAAAATTGTATTAGTCCCTTCTCAATTTACTCTATGTGGTAAATCAAGGATGAAAGGCCTTAGCAGCTGTGAGTCAGAACTCCAGACCTAGGAAATGGTGTCGCAGAGACCACTTTTCATTTTATTTGCAAGCCCTATATGAAAAAAGTATATATACATATTTGTTAGTTCACACACACACATATAATTTCATCCTGCTTATTTTCCTCCTGCATCCTACCTTCATTTCTTCCCTTAATTTCCCAAAATTTACTTCTGGAAAGTTAAATGGCTGGTTTAGATCTCTGGGAAACTGACATCAAGGATATTTCTGCCCTGAACGGTGTGGCTCAGTGGATTGAGCACGGGCCTTTGAACCAAACAGTCCCAGTTTGGTCCCCAATCAGAGCACATGCCTGGATTGCAGGCCAGGTCCCCAGTGAGGGCCATGTGAGAGGCAACCATGCATTGCTGTTTCTCTCCCTCTCTGTCTCCCTCCCTTCCCTTCTATCCAAAAATAAATAAATAAAATATTTTTAAAAAAGGATATTTCACATAATTTAGACCAACTACCTTCTCTGCTCTACTACCTGCAATTATTTACACCTGTACCACTGCATGTAGTAAAACTGTTTTCTTCAATATTTAATTAAATGGTCAGAGAAACTAGTTTGAATTCACTTTGTGTCCTGGTTTAAAGATATAAAAGACCCAGGCTAACTAATTAAGGAAGTATGGGAGCTTGCTGTTAGCCATGTATTAGTGTGAAGGGAGGGCAGGGGAATGAGTCCAGTAGAAAAAGTAAAGAGTTGATGGAATAAGCAGGTGATGGGATAAGCAAATAGAATAAGGGATGATTTCTGTTTGCCCAAACTTTACTTTTACCTAACCCTGAAGTTACCCAAGGTTTACCTAACCCTGCTTAAACAGTTGAGTAAGTGTCTGCTAGGACTGAGCTCTAATGAAAATCTACTGAACAAATTACAAACTGCAAAACTCTAAAGAAAGAAAAAGTTTGATAACTTTGATTTGACAATGTATAACTGTGAGTATTCTATCTTGAAATTACTTAAATTATAACTTTATAAAAAACAAAATAGAAACTAATATTTTGAAGTAAATTCATTCTGAATCTTTTGAGAATTATCTCTAAAAGTAAAAATAGCATAATATAATAGTATAATAAAACATGTATTAGTCAAAGATTATGTTAGTAAGTATTATGCCTTTTCAAAAGGACGACTCTAAGCCCTGGCTGGGTAGCTCACTAGGTTACAGAATCATGCTGATACACCAAGCCTGAAGGTTTAATCCCTGGTCAGGGCACATACAAGAATCAACCAATGAATGTATAAAAGTACAACTCTAAATGCTTGAACTTTTTGGTTTTACATCAGAAAATGTAAAAATTTAAATATGTCAGAACCAAATCTGTCTGTATAACATTAGCATTTGATGTTAAAATACCATAAAGTACAAAAAACTAAGTGTATAACTTATGAGCCTAATAAAACATTGCCATTAAATGGCTTAAATTGCCGAAAAGAAATAGTAGAATAACACACAATTATTTTTTTTAAATAGGGATATTTTGTTATTCTGAAGTTAAGTCTTCATCTATAGCACTTTAATAACTTGTTCTTTTGTATAAAGTTCTACTGAGGAATAAAAGTCCCAGATGTTTAAAATCCATTATTCAGTTGGGTAGGATTCTGAGTAATACAGTTTCATAGGCTACAATTATGGACCTTTTTCTTCAAGACATTTTTTGATGTGAGCTTTAGGTCACTGTCATTTTGAAATATAAATCCTCTTGCAAGTTTCCTACATGGCAAAATAACTTTTCACTATGGCATTCCTTTATGTCTTTTACTATCTGTTATGGCATCAGTGAAACTGCTAAGAAAATATTTTTACCAAAGATTCAGTCCCTTAAAACAAGTCAAAATTATGTCTCTAAGCCCCACACCCGACCCTGCAAACAGAGCTGCTTCCTGGCTGACACCGAGAACAGCTACATAGAGGCCCGCGTTTCTTAGTCATTCCAAGGAAAGCATGATGGAAATAGACATCTCCAAACTGCTCCAAAGGTAACCAGTTCCAACAGATGTTTGCCACAGATGTTCTGAGTGGTGTCTGCCTTTAAATAGGAACTGTACTGTCTGTGTTTTTGTTGTAAATCTCCTTAAAATTTAGTTATGGCTTCTACAAAGTTGGCCTTGGCTTAGATAAGCAAATACCAGCCCTCAAGCTGTTTCATCCAGGCTCTCATTTCCTCAGGGCCTGAGCAAAGCGGTCATAGACTCCTTCATGAGCAATGTGTCCTTACATGGCTTTACGTCTCTACTCTGGTGTGAGAAATGAGAGAAGACAACAAAGTGTTTAATTCAGAGGAGATGCTTTCCTTTGATAATGATATAGCTAATATTTAATTGAATGTTTCCCATATATCAGGCAGTGTTTTGAAGACCTTTGGAATTAACTCAGCCTTGAGATCATTTTTATGGGGCACACTTACTATTCTCATTTTAAACATCAGGAAATAGAAATGCAGGAGATAAATATCTTATACAAAGTCATAGCTATTACCGTACATTGTGAAATAAGGATTCAAATGCAGACATTATGGCTTCAGGGCCCACACGATTATCCACTATGACCACTTGCCTATTAAACTAAATTAGTAGGGTAGAATCTCTCCCCTCCTGTAATACCCATCTTAATTGTTTGTTCACTTGACCTCTCTGGTTCTTTTGATTTTCTGTCTTTTGCACTATCTCTTAAATCCTACTGGAATTCCACCTCCCTTTTCTTCTCCTCATCAGAAGGTTTTTTCTTTTTCTTTTTTTCCCAGTTTTATTGAGATATACTTGACAAATAACACTATTAATTAACTTGTATACATAATGATTTATATATGTATGCATATATACATATATAGCAAATTTATTATCGCAATAACTTTAGTTATGGTAACATCAATCACATCATGCACTTTAAAGTTTTCTTATTATCAGAACTTTTAAGATTCACTCTCTTAGCAACTATCAAATATATAATACAGCATTGTAAACTATAGTGACTGATACCAGTGCCTGCCCAAGCCCTGGAGTGTGGTGTGGGTCACAGGAAACACTGGAGGCTGTGGAGACTGAAGCTGCAGCTGACACACGATAGATTTCCCTACCCTTGGGTAAAGGGTAAACAAACCACCATGGCTGTGTCACATTTCCCCAGCAACTGAGCTAGCATGTGTGGTGTGTGGCAGCAGAGGGATACCTTTCCCAGGAGTTTGTGTGGGTTGACAAGGGTGATTGACAGAGGGAAAAACTCTCCTACTTCCTTCTGGAACATGGTGATAGGGGGAGGTGCAGACCTGCCAGTCTACCCTGGTGAAAGGACAGATTGGCTAGGGAAGTTGGACATTTCCAGAACACATGAGATTTGGGGCCTGTAGATTAAAATAGAGGGAGGACAGATACTCGGCCCTTCTCTTTCCTCTTGATCACCCTGTGGGGGCTAGAGGGTTTGTGGACCAGTGGGCCCTAAAAAGTGCACGGTCTGACAGCAGCCCCAGGCCCTGAGCATGGGAAGTGGTGGCAGTGTGGCTGTGCAGGGCCCTGCACACTGACTCGAGAAAATTGCCTGAAGCCAGATGACTACTGGAAATTAGCTTAGCTGCCTAGATGATCATGCTGCAGCCTACTGTGTTTCCCAAAGGATGATATTTTTAAATGGGAGAAGAAGCTCTGGGAACAGCCTCGAATTGGTCTGGTAGAGGCTGGTGGAGGTCTTTTCTGGGTGTATTACAGAAGGGGAGGGGCTCTGAGACAGAAGCCTGACATTCTTCCAAAATTGTTTAGTTTTTGAATAAACGATCTCTTTCCTTTTCACCAAACCTCTGCCTCTGGAGTTTGCCTATGGACAGTGGACAGTAGAACTCCATTTCTGTTCAGTAACATGATTATGCATTACATGTCACCTCCAGAAACTATTCATCATGTAAGTGGAAGTTTGCACCTTTTCATCACTTTCATCATTTCCCCATGTCAACCCTTCCCTCTGGCAACCACCAAGCTGTTCTCTTTATGATATTTTTGTTTTTTTTTTTAGATTCCACATATAAGTGAGATAATGCAATATGTGTTCTTCTAGGTCTGACTTAGTATCATTCCCTCAAAGTCCATCCTTGTTAACACAGAGGGAAGGTTCTGAAAGGTCTAGCTTGGATTTTGTACAACTTAATATGATAATAATTTAAATGAGGATGTAAATGAGGATTCACATGTCACATTTTTAAATTTCACAAATGAATAATGCTTGGGAACATAGCTAGTACTTGGATTAATAAATAAGTTATTTTTAAGCTGTAATAAGTGGCCAGAAAAAGGTAAACAAAGAATAATATGAAATTCAATTTGGAATAAAATATATAAGATTTGGTTTAGCACTCAGCATTAGGTTGCCTTATTACATGCAAATTATTACATAATCTTGTTTTTCTCTATAACTAAAGGAGATAAATTTATAAAGATAAAGCTAGCTCTTTATTCAGAACACCTTTGAGACCAGGTAACTCTTTAAAAAATATGAAACAAATTATTCCATAGAAGGAAAATACATCGAATGAAATCTGGGAATTGTATTTTTAAGTTAATGTTTGGAAAATTGAGAAATATTTAACTAGAGAATCCAGAGAAGAAAGTATAGTGTCAAGGACGTTATTATTGAAGGAAGATTATCATTATACGGACACTTCACAATGAAAGAGGATTTAGGCTGTTTCCTTCAGAATTTCAAAAGAAAGCACTTTTTGATCCACATAAAAAAAGATTTGCAAACGACTAGATATATATAACAAGGGCATGAGCAGTCTCCTGAGAGAAGGAACTTATTTTTTCTTGATGGATTCCAGCAGAGGAGATCTGATCTTTAAGGACGGCCTAGATGTAATTGCTCTGTTGCTCTGTAGATGAACAAGACGATCACTAGCGTTCTTTGCAGCAACAGGATTCTGAGAGCCTGTATTTCTTCTTCACGTATCCTTGTTTTTCACGTTGTGTGCCCTTTGCTATTTTTCCCATTTCTTACAGATAACATACTTATGTAAAATAACCATTCATTCTAAACTCCTCTCATTTTCAAAGAAAACAAAATTGTGTTTATTAATAAATATCTTTAGTGTAATATGGCTTCTCACAAAGTTAGCCAGCAGTGATAATAATGTACTTTATTATTCTTTATTTTTCCACAGAAAAATATTCCTTTTCATTCAAGACATTTTCATTTTCTTTGGAATCAACAGTGTGGGAAGTTCATAAATTTTAAGTTTTATATATTTTAATTTATGTATAATGAAGTGATATAGTAAAGATAGAAAGTAGGTACATATGGTATAACTCAATAATAATCAATACCACAGTATTTCCATGCATTCTGAATACATGAGAGGTAAAATAATAATACAGTACATGAAAAAATGCAGTGGTCAGAAAGTAGCTCCCATGTCCAATTGAGCAGTTGTCATTGATTCTGGCTCATATTTAAAGCACTACAGCACAATGAACTATGAAGTTAATGACCCACAGAATGTAAATTGAAGGAAGGAAGTTACAAGTTTTTGTTACTGTCATTGAAGTTGTAGTCTTCGTAACTTGAAAAGATTTTCTGCAAAGTTCGCTTTGAAATCAGCTTCTATACACAAATGAAGCTATGCCTTCTAGTAGGTAATCATATGAGACACAGTCATGATGTAGTCATGACAAAGATTTAAAAGAAATGTAACATTGTACTGGGTGACATCATAAGTTGCAGTTTTTGAAAAAAATCATCTGCCCCCCCAAATTTATACTTTCTCTGGCTTGTGGTCTGATGGAAACAGCTGCAGACCTGGAGTCAGAGGTAAAGGCTCGGCTCCAGCCTTCCACACCTGAACCGAAGAAAGCCATCCCCACAACCTAGTCTTGTTCCATCATCTGTTAAATGTTGGTGACTGGGGGTGAGGGGGAGACAGCTGCCACTCTGACTCTGCAGGCTAACCTGTGAGGGTTAAATATAACAGCAGATATAGAATACTTGTTGATATCCAAATACCATCCAAAATGTAAGATCTAATTTTACTAGGGAAATAGTAGATCTGCCTAGCTGGAGAGTTTATTTCAAAATATTCCATATCTTTCCAGAAAAGTGTCAATTTTGTTTTTTCTCCAAATGTTCTATAGGAATGAATATACTCATTCTTCTAAAGTAGTAGGAAGTAGAGGCAAGAGAATAAACCTAGATTCTCCCCAAGGAGAAGATAACTATTTTTTTTTCATATTTGACACAATAAAGCTGATATTCTATTATCCTGGTTTCCTTGAATTAAATGGGGGAATTTCCCATGTTTTAGGTACAATACTTGTGTTTTCATCAATATGTGTACCTTAACGTATAACTTTTTAATCCAAATACTCCAGAATGCATGAAACCTAACAAAATTAATTGATTTAAATGTAATGTTTCTTATGGAAATATGTAAATTGAAATTATCTTGAAATTAAGATCATTGAAATTATCTTAATTGCAATTGCATCATTGAAATTAAGATAATAATAATGATAATAATGAAATCACCTATAAAAATTCTGCCTGTACATTGAATGCAGTAGTAACACACGGTATTTCATCCTCTCCTGTGTTAGATGTGCACTGTGCTAGCGTAAACCTCTCTTTCCCTAACCCCTGCCTTGTAACCCCTTACAAGGTGAGATCCTTATTCAATACCTCTTTTTTTAAATTATTTTATTGCCGTTCAAGTACAGTTGTCTACATTTATGCCCCACCACTCCCCACTGCTCCCCCCAAACCCCAGCCATCCCCACCTCCCTCCCCTGATTCCACCCCTCTTAGTCCATGTGTCCTTTATAGTTGTTCCTGGAAACCCTTCCCCCTTTCCCCCATTATACCCTCCCACCTCCCCTCTGGTTACTGTCAGATTGTTCTTCATTTCAATGCCTCTGGCTGTATTTGGCTTGCTTGTTTATTATATCTTTTTAAATATAACATTCTGAATCTCATCACAATATGAGTGAGTTATTTCATTTGCTTTTATTCCCCCAAGGAACACACAGAATTGGGGAATGGGACTTGTCAAAGGGGAGAGGAACAGAAAGGAAATGACAAGGCAAACTTTGCCATGCTGAATTTTGAAATGAGAAAATTATTAAGTGAAATATAGTGCTGATCAATATATTTAGGCATTCAGGTATATCCTAATACTAACTAGTTTACATCATATATACAAAGGAGTAAATTAGACTTTTTTTTATCAACTTATTAGCTACAAAAGCCACCCTGGAAACAATTTAGGCTATTGGATTTCTACCAACCTCAAGTATATCTAATAATTTAATAATGAACCTGGTGACTAGCATATGCCAAGGAAGGCCATTGTATGATAAGTACTTTCTTCTTGCTGGAAAACTCATATTTATTGTAGATAATTCCCCAGGGGCCTCATATTAATTAGGCATGGAAAAATTAATTTTCTTACTTATAGTGCTGTGGCATTTAAAGATCGTAAGTTCCTCAAGGGCAGGGGCAATACCAAATCAGTTTGGATCACTAGTGACTAGCAGGGGATGTAAAATACTTGGCAATTATTAAATACCAAGAAACAAATTCAGTAAGTTATTATTTAGTATCTGATTGGTTTACAACTGTGCCTGGTAGTTAGATCTCACTAAAAGTAAGGGATAAGTTTACTCTGTGAGAAATGACTCCATAAAGCATATGCCCACACACTAACTGATGGTATCATTCACGTTTATAAGTAACTCATAGGCGATAATTTAAAACTGGGAATTCCAACCAGGGGACAAACATATAATAAGTCAAAATTAGTAATCAAGGTAACTGTTTGCATCTTCTCTACAAAAACAATGTATTACTAGGTAAGAAATGACAACACTAGAGCAACAATCTGATAATACTCTTTTCCCCCATGGGTCAAGAACACTCTGGAACATATAACATGGAATCCATATCATGGAGATGGATGCCTGGACCTCTGCAATCTGGTATGGTATGTCCTGGGTACATGAAGCTATTGAAATGAACATTAATTAAAGTGAGATAAAATTAAAGATTTACGTTTTCAGTCTCATAGTCAAATTTCAAATGATCAATATCCAAATATTCCTAGTGGCTAATATATTGGTCAGAGCTGACACAGAGCATTCTCTTCATCACAGAGCTTTACTGGACAATGATGCAGTAGGCCAGAGGTTTAAAATTACTTTAGGAAGGAAAGTGGCACAATTTTGTATAATAGAATTATTATCGCTGTGCTTAAGAATAAAATCCTATCTTTTTCTTACTCTTACTCTATCTCCCCAAAAATAATTTAAGTAAACTCACTATTATTTTACTAGTGCACTATAACAACAACAGCAAATGCCCCTTAAGAGTCTTTGACGACTATCACATATTCCTTTAGTCCGATTTAAGTAGTGCTCTTTTGCCCTTGAACCGTTCCTATATATTCATAGGATAATATCTGTAAGTTCCAGTGAACTTTTTTTTTCTATCCTGATGTTATGTTAGGCCTCTTCCTTCTCAGAGTAAGAAACATATTTTAGTATCTGTTCAACTCAAATATAAGTGTGAGGTACATTGCTGCAACAGTATATGCTTGCTTGTTACCACATGTATCGATAACAAAAATACATTGTATACATTGATTAAAGTTGATCGTATTTCATGAAATGCTTGCAGTGACAGTGTTTTGAAGTCTAGTGATTAAAAAATATTACAGTAGGCTTCATAACTTTAATTCAAGAACCACTGAAATTATTCAACACATATCCTTCATTTTAACTAATATTCTGTTCTCTCTGAGCAAAATTGTAATTATATCTTAGGTTTTTTTTAGTTATAAAGTTTTATAAATGGAAAATATGGTAATATATTATGGCACATAATTTAGTCTGTATTTATCTTTCAATAATTAGTAACATTCTGCTTTGTAGACCAATTTCTTCCAAGAATGTTATGTGGGTCAATTCCTAAGGAATTCACCTGCATTCTCTGAATGTTCTAAATATATCAAAGTGCTGTGCTCTCATGAAGCCTTTTCTGAGCATCCTATAAGCTTCCATATATGTCTAGTCCTAGCTCAGCTGCAGTTCATAGAGTACACTTGTGGTTGCTGAGAATCAGAGTACCTTTCCAAGGACTGGTAAGTTTCTAATAATATACTGATACTGTTTATTGATCACTCTCTAATCCACCACTGTCTTTAGAATACTGATAGAACATCACACTGCCTCTAAAGACTGCATGACAACCTAGCTGCTTGGGAAGTGTGGCATCCCTAGTTATGCTGACAGAAATTCATAATCATCGGCCATTGTGTTTAGAGAGAGAAGAGAAGTCCCTTAGACTGCAGAATAGCCTCAAATATTAATATTCTTCCCCTTTGGAAAGACAGACATAAAATGCTTGGTAATGGATTTGTTTCTTATTGAATATAACATATTAAAAGCAAGACTGTGACTCTTGAAAAAAGTGAATGTTTTTTTGTGAAGATGGTCATCCATCATTAGTTAGAAGTCTATTTGTAATTTGAAGTTTTAGTTTAATTTATGTCACACACTTGAAGGCTACCTTGTGTCAACTATTGTATGATGCACTATTTGTTCCTTCTTCGGTGCAGGTTGCTAATAAGCATTTCAATTGGAACAAAATAATAATGAGAAGAACATGGATGTGTTAATTACCTATCCAATTACACTGCCTTGTATGAGTACTAATATTAACACTCTATTTACATATCTAATAGCTATTAATCTTTAGTTGAAAATGTTTATTATCACTATTTACTGGTTTGCAGTTAAATTAGGTCAGGAGGTAATAGTGTAGCTTGTAGGCTTTGTCTACATAGCTTCCAGTAAATTTTGCTTGAGCAATCTACTTATTTAAGCTGTCTGTTTAGAATGCAGCAATAGATACATCATACAATAGGGATGACTGACTATATGAAGCAATTTTTTCCTTCTCAAAACTTCTTTAGAAATCTCTAAGTATTCATAGAGCCTGTTATATTCTTAAACAGCATACTTAGGGAAACAAAAACTTTGTAACTTATTAAGTATAATATGCTTTATTTATTTATTTTTTTAACTTTATTGTTGTTCAATTACAGTTGTCTGCATACTCTCCCCTCCCATCCACCTCCAACCCCACCTCCCTTCCCTGCCTCCCTCCCCACCCTTGGTTCTGTCCATGTGTCCTCTATAGTGGTTCCTGAAAACCCTTCTCCCCACTGTCCCCTCCCCCCTCCCCTCTAGCCATTATTAGATTGTTCTTAATTTCAATGTCTCTGGTTAAGTTTTGCTTGCTTTTTGCTTTTGTTGATTATGTTCTGGTTATGATCTCACCTTTAATATGCTTTAACAAGTAAAACATGCAGTCCTATTTGTCTCTGGAATATATTATATCTAAATAAAGATTCCATAGTCCTTGGAAGGCAACCCTCCTCCCTTTCTTCTTCTGCAAATTCTAGTGACACGGGCTGTATATATTTGGTGCTCAATAACTGTTAGCCTAGTAAAGTTACTTTTATAAAAGATCTATAACTCA
Source organism: Micronycteris hirsuta (assembly GCA_004026765.1). NCBI lineage: Eukaryota > Metazoa > Chordata > Mammalia > Chiroptera > Phyllostomidae > Micronycteris > Micronycteris hirsuta. The sequence continues at coordinate 23,242 of PVJI01011493.1, read as the reverse complement.
TCCAAAATAGGATATTCATCAGATAGGTCCTCGATAGCTATTGAGATTAGGCTATTATTTTAGAAAATATAGTATATTATTCATAAAGATATTCATAGCATCTTACCTAAAGTGTTTAACAATGCATTTTGAAAATAAGATAGAAATTTAGAAGATCTCTGAATTTTAAAATATACATTTTCAGAAATATACTTTACTATGGCAGTGAAATACAAAATTACTAACCCAGGTTTTTCATTATAATGTTAGTTGTTTAGCACTTAGTGAGGAATTTATTATTAAAGCAAAAGATCAACCTATGCTGAACAATTACAACGAATTCCATGTCATGACCTTGTCTGTAACCTACAGCTTTAAAAATTATGTAGAACACAAAAATAAACTCAAAACTGATGAAAGACTTAAATGTAAGTCATAAAATCATTTTAAAAATCCTAGAAGAAAACAAGGGTAGTAAAATCTCAGGTATTCAATGTAAAAATCTTTTTGCCAATATATCTCCTAAGGCACTGGAAGCAAAGCAGAAGATAAACTGATGGGACTACATCAAATTAAAAAGTTCTGTACAGCTAAAGAAACCTTTAACAAGACAAATAGGGAGCCCGCTGAATGGGAGAATATTTTCACCAATAATATAACTGACAAAGGTTTAATCTCCCAAATATTCAAAAAATCAATACAACTCAATGCCAGGAAGAGAAACCACCCAATTGAGAAATGGGCAAAAGACCTGAATAGACACTTCCCCAAAGAGGAGTTACAGAGGACCCAGAGACATATGAAAAAATGCTTAATGTCACTAATCATCAGAGAAATGCAAATTAAAACCTCAGTGAAATGGTACTTTATACCTGTCAGAATGGCTACCATTGATAAATCAACAAACAAGTGCTGGAGAGGACGTGGAGAAAAGGGAACCCTGGAGCACTGTTGGTGGTTATGCGGTCTGCTGCAGCCACTGTATAAAACTATATGGTGTATCCTTCAAAAATTAAAAATGGACCCCCCTTTTGACTCAGCAATTCCCCTTCTGGGAATATACACCAAGGATCTCAAAGCACCAATACAAATTATATATATATATATTTTTTTATTTATTTATATATTTATATATATAAACACACACACACACACACACACACACACACACATATACATATACCCCCCTATGTTTATAGCAGCACTGTTTAAAATAGCCAAAATTTGGAAGTAGCCTAAGTGCTCAGCAGTAGGTGACTGGATATAAAAAGTGATGGTACATTTATACAATGGAATACTACACAGCAGTAAAAAAGAAGTAAAAAAAACTCTTACATTTTGTAACAGCACTGATGGAGCTGGAGAAAATTATGCTAAGTGAATTAAGCCAGTCAGTTAAAGAAAACTACCACATGATCTCCATTATATGTGGAATCTAATGAACATAATAAAGTAACAGACAAAATCGTAACAGAAGCTTAGACACATAAAACAGACTGACAGCTGCCAGAAAGGGGAGGGGATATGAGATGAAAGGCGGTGAAGGAATTGACCGAAGAATATTTATGCACAACCCATGCACATGGACAACAATATGGGGATTGGCTTGGAGAGGGGAGAGGGTGGGGCTGGGTGGAAGTTGGGAAAGGGAGAAAAAGCAGGAATAACTGTAATAGTATAAATATTAAAAAAATTAAAAATAAGCAGAAGATATGGAATAGGTTAAAGGATATAAGCAATGTTTTAATGTTTTATTGTTTTGTTGTGATATCTAAGGAAAAATCAATATGGAATTTTGTAGGTATTTTCCAATTACAAAATTCTCAAAACACAAAATTATTCATAACAGTGTAAGCAAGGAATATCTAATATAAATTGGTTTCTATGAAAATAATGTGTAAGATGTATTTTTTTCTACGCAGTCAATGCAGTCAAGCTGACAGTAAATTCTCTTCAGCTGGGTACAAAGTTAGTATTCCAAAATTATGGGCCAGTTCATCATGGCATATATTAAGTTGCATCAGAAATACAGGACTCATATGAATATATTTGGATTATATCATTTTAAAAGTCTAGCTATAGCTTTTTAAAGAAAACACTGTATTTTTTAATATCCACTATGTGCCATTCAATGTGTTTGGCACATTTCCAGAACTTGTTTAATTAATTTACCCCAAGTCAGTTCCCATCCTCTCCAGTACACAATGAGTAAACTGAAGCTCAGAATAGTTAAGAAAAATGAAAAATAAAAACCTGCTCCAAGTTCACACAGCTAATGAGTGACACAGGCAGCTCTTTACATTACCTAGGGCATCTCACACTCTGGCATTTCCACCTCTTGGTCTAATAAATACAAAAAAAATCCTGTCATATCATTTTTTAAGTAAAAACAGTTAAATAAATTTTGAATAGCATCAGTAATTACTAGGAAAAAACATACATTTTCTTTTCAAAGAGTAAGAGATAACTGACCATGGTATTTATTATTTTTTAGAGCCCAAGCAGGCTTTGCATCTGTTAAAAGGGAAATACATCCTATTAACCAGTGCAATAATTGGTTTATTTCCCCCTTAAAGTGTATCCATCATAGTGAATGAAAGTTATAGGAAGATAATTTGTCCTGATGTAAAGCACTCACTCCAACAATTAGAAAAGCATAAAGTGGAATCGACTACCTCCTGAGATTCCAATTCAGAGTCAATGGCATGCAGAGGACATTTATTGATGCATCACAGGGTTGGGAATTGTTAGGCTGTAGAAGGTATTATTGAACACGCAGGGAAGGGTATGGACTGCCTTTTTAACTCTCGGTGTCTGTGATTCCAATTTAGAGAGCATTCAGAAATAAAGTTTGACAGAGAAGGAAAGAACATAAAAAGAGATATTAAAAAATAATAAACTGCTTCAAGCAGAAAATATAGCCTACCTGTACTTACGGAAACTTGAGATATGGCAGGTTTGAAATAGATTGAGATAAATATAATAAATCTCCATTTAAGGCAAAAAATTGCAAAGAAGTTTAAAACTGGGTATCGGCTAGAGAACTGTCAAGTCATGCCATTGTTTTATGGTTGTGTAACTTAGCCTAGGAAGTAAGAAAGCACCATTGTGCCAGCAACAGGAAAGCGGTACACTTCCTGCTTGCACCAAAGCTTCTGTGATGCTCACACCTACTGTGACACTTAGCTTCTATCATTGCTGTAATTTTATTTTATCATTTTCTCATCTGAACTACACAATAGCCAAATATGCCTAAGCAATGGTGCTAGAGCTGAAAATGAGCTTTTCCGAATCAAACTTTGGAATAGGTGCTAAAAGTGTTAAAACACCATCAAAATATTCGAACAACTATACAGTTAATTCAAGAGCAAAAATACTGGGATATATAGGTAATATTGCTGAGAATAAAGCAGAGTAAAGCAAAAGTACACAGTAATTGTTGTAGAATTAATGCCCTCCTAAAATGTATAATATTTCCATTCTTTACATTTATTCCTATAGAAAAATACTTATTTATACAAAGTGCAAAGGGAAAAGTCTCTGTAACTCTGCTTAATTAGACCTATTTCTTGACTACTAAAGGACTTCATGGAGTTATTGTTATAACAGGATCAGTTTCACAACTATATCAACCTTTTGTTCTCTTTAGTTCAAAAAACTGAACAAAGAGAAAAGCTAAATCCAAAGAGCTATTGGGAACTTTCGCAAAGACGGCGGCGTAGGTGGACGCACTGTGCAGCTGCTCACAACCAGAGAGTTTAAACAACGAACTCAATAGCGAAAAATAAACAACCAGAACGGACAGAAACGAACTGAAGGGAAGTCCAACACCCAGGAAGTTGGGGAGGACGTACATCCAGGCCAGTAAGCGGGGCAGAACCGAGAGGAGGAGCGGAGTGGAGTGAGAGGCAGTTTGCCCAGAGGGACTCACCCTGCGAGCTCCTAGCAAAGCACAACCCCGAGCAACGGGTGAACCTCGCAGGCCAGCGGCGTAACTGGAGAGGCCAGTGGGAACCAGCAGGGCTGAGACTGGTAGAAAAGGCAGTGGGGAACTGGGGAGCAGAGGGTGATAGGGAGCAGCGGGGAACGGCAGACTCCATTGCTCCCTCCCAGGCCCCGCCCCCAGAGGAAACATTACAAAAAAACGACCCAGGTTGCCAGGCACCAACAAACACCTAAGACTCCTACAGGTGAACCGAGATAGAAAAGAATGAAAATGGCCAAAATGAAAGATCAGAACAAATTACAACTAACGGACAAAGAGATAGCCAAATTAACAGTTGCCCAGTTTAAAACACTGGTAATCAGGATGCTCACAAAACTGGAAGAAAGGTGGACACAAATAATGAAGAATGAAGAATGAAGCAAATGAAGAATACGATAAAGATAATGGAGGAAGATTTACAGGGAACCAATGGGGAAAAAGATGAAGCTGGGACTCAAACCAATGCGGTGGACCAGAAGGAAGAAACAAGAATTCAAAAAAATTAGGAGGGACTCAGGAACCTCAGAGACATTTGTAAACGACCCAACATCCATATCATAGGGCTGCCAGAAGGACAAGAGGAACACCAAGAAACTGAACGTATTTTTGAACAGATAATGAACGAGAACTTCCCAAATCTGACAAAGGAAATAGGCTTCCTGGAAGTCCAAGAAGCTCAGAGAACCCCAAAGAAGCAGGACCCAAAGAGGAACACAGCAAGGCACATCATAATAACATTACCTAAGATCAAGAATAAGGAAAGAATCTTACAAGCAGCAAGAGAAAAGGAAACAGTTACCTACAAAGGAATTCCCATAAGACTGTCAGCAGATTTCTCAAAGGAGACCTTCCAAACAAGAAGGGGCTGGAGAGAAATATTTCAAATCATGAAAAGCAAGGACCTACAACCAAGAATAATCTATCCAGCAAAACTTTCATTTAGAATGGAAGGGCAGATAAAGTGTTTCTCAGATAAGGTCAAGTTCAAGGAGTACATCATTACGCGGCCTTTACTATATGAAATGTTAAGGGGTTTTATATAAGGACTCATGAGAGAAGAGAAGGCACCGAGGCCAGATCAGCTACCAGGGAACTCAGATCAGCCACAACCAAGACACTTGTGAGGTAAGCAAGCAAAATACAACCAGAGAAACAAATTATAACCAGAGACATTGAAATTTAGAACAATCTGGCAGTAACCAGAGGGGAGGGGGAAGGGGATAATGGGGACAAGGGTATTCAGGAACTGCTATAAAGGACACATGGACAAAACCAAAGGGGAGGGTGGAAGCAAGGGAGTGAGGTGGGTTTGCCTGGGGTTGGGGTTGGGGGATAAATGCAGACAACTGTAAGTGAACAACAATAAAATAATTAAAAAACAAACAAACATACAAAGAGCTATTGGGTTAAGAAATAACAATTAAACAAAAATATATTATTTCTTTAATAGAAACAAATATATGTCTATGTATAATATATTTCTATATATAATAGTTCTGTTACTATCTAATTCAAATATCAACTATAAACCAAAAGATAATAAATATGTTAGAAAATTATTTGTTTAAAAATATAGTGCAAGGTTATTAACTTCACAATACATACACACATTTATATGCTGAATTGATACTTGAGGATATATATGAGGAGGCGCCCCCAAACAATTTAATTATAAAAAAATGTGTATTTTTTCTTACATGTTTAAACTTCAGTCACCTTCAAAGTAGCCTCTATTTGATGCAATACACCTATCAAGACTTTTTTCCACTGTTCAAAACAGTTTTTGAGTTAATCAGTTTTGATGCCTTTTAGTGCTTCTGCTGGTTTTTGTTCCACTTCTTCCATCTTCATTGGCAAAATGTTTCCCTTCGAGGATTTTTCTTATCAGGGAAAACAAAAAAGTCCCTCGAGGTGAGACTGGGTGAACAGGGAGGGTGGGTTTTGGTCAAAAACTACAGAACACTCAGTGTGGTGTGGGCAGGTGCGCTCATAAATCACTCATCGTAAAATGGACCAACGCATTGAAAGAGTCTTTAAAAAAAAATCTCTGAAGCTCAACACAGCCTCTCACTGCAACACCAGCTGGTGCGCTGATACAGGTGGGTTCCTAGAGCACTCACCAAGCAGGGCAATCCTGCACTACAAGGGGCCTGCCCTCTAGAAGATAATTCCAATTTTGGGGGGGTCCCCTGATACATATATTTTAATAACCCCATGCATCCCTAGTCTTAAGTCTTTTTTCTTCCCCACAAAGTGGTCCTTTTTAAAAGAAAAAAAAAAAAATCTTCCATTTGAAAATCCACATCTTTGAGTTGACATAACAGTGAATAGCATCAGTACACATTAGATTATCAATAAATGAGTTGAATGATCGGTCATTCCAAGGTAATAAGTCAGAGTAGCTAGTACTCAATTCTAGGCTTTCTGAGTCCAAATGTAAGGTTTTCTTCACTATGTAGTCAGTGTTGTCTTTCCCTCAAGGGGTTGGGCTGGGAAGAGAATCAAAATCTGTGGTGCAGTTATAAAAGCATATAACATCTTTTTTCACTGGCTTAATTATAATTTTTATTTCTCTAATATGTATTTTGTAGCTGGCTAATTAGGGTTACAATCTTTTGTCTTCAATCAAAACCAAAATATCACAATTTTATGAGCACAAACACCTGGCTTATCTAGTATAATCCATCTTCCTCACAGACAGAATCCTAACTAGAGAGGGATTTTCAGTTAATCACAATGCAAAGTATATTTTCTTAGATTTATGTTTGAAATTAGTAGCAGCTTCCCACATCAATTATGGGAGACCGTTCTGCATGGCATGGGCCCAGCTCCCACTTGGACAGTGAAGAGCAACACAAGGCCCACGCCCACAGATAGGTTCTCCCGTGGGGAATCAGGTGTGCATTGTACCTAGGCCGCTTTTAGACTTGCTTTTTCCTAAAATCCCTCACCCTGAATTGAGGCCGCAGGGGCTTACTGCAACTTCCTAAAATCCATGCTAAACCTTCCAAGGATGGGTGTAACCAGTTCAACCACCTGCCCCTTTACATTTGCAAATATCCTTCTTTCTTGATGTAATTAGCAACATCCTCTCCTTTGTTATCTGTAAAAGGTAATCACCTACAGTGATCCTATGCATAGTCAATGAGGACCTATGCATAGTAATGAAAACCACCCTCAATGTAATGTGCCCAGAAAGACAATAAAAGCCAGTCCTGGTAAGGGTTGGCATGCTCTAACCTTGAGAGAGTGGCCATGTCTTCCCTTCTCCTCCACAGGACTTGGTGGTTCGTGTGAATTTGTCTCGTGTCTCAGCCATGACAACAAGGACACAACCATGACTTCACAGCCAGTGTTTGTCTCAATCAATATTTTTAAGAAAATTCCACTAAAATGTCACTCCAATTTAAAATAAAAAACTCAAATATCTATTAGGATAGTTTTGGGATAAAGGAGATATATTTCTAAATTCATTTTATTGTAAAATATGTTATATTTGTGGGAGCTTTTAAATGCTGAATTTTCAGTGCTGTAATAAGTTATGGCTTGTACTTAGTTAGCCTGTTATTCGAAACTCCTTCTGCCCGTTCAGTGCTTACCTGACTTGCACTTCCTCCACTGTGCCCTAACAATATTTGTGGTGAGTCCCAATGAATATTGCAGCTAAAAGAATAACTTTTACTAGTTTATATTTCATTTTTTGCTGTTCTAAGAAAATGAAGGATGCTTTCATAACTTTGAGCTTATTTTCCTGCAAACACTACATATACATTTTCTTATAAGACATTTTCCCCAAGTATCCCACAAATGGAGATATCACCTACTTAGTAAATTTCCAACCATTTGTCTCACTTAAATATTTTGATTAACAGAATACATAGGCTAAGTAATAAGCACAAACACAGAGAGTAAATCCAATGATGCATGATTCCTAAATTTGTCCTCTTTTCTCTTCCTCTGGGAAAGTACATTTATTTACTTTATGTGGAAAGCAAGTTTTCAACAGCTTATGCCTTACCTTCTCTGTACCTGCACCTTAGTAATAATGATGATAGATAATTATAGATTGCATTTTTAAGCCTTTACCATATATTCTGAACTGCACTAAGTGCTTTAGATATAAAAACATCCTTCTTACAACAATTTCATGGAGATGAGTATTTTTTTTACACCAATATAAAAGACTGCTGCAACCCCGACCCTCCACATTTGTTCTTCCCCCTCTTTATCTGGCACATGGCCATCTACATTTCCCAACTCCTTTTGCAGCCTGCATGGCCATGCTACTAAATCCCCATAATGTGAGCAGAAGTATATCCATAATTTCTCAAGTATCTTCTTAAAAAGAGATTTGCCTGGACTCACTGTCCATTTCCTTTCAGTGTCAAAGAATAACAGTGACTGGAACACTCTCGGAATTACATGTTGAGAAAGGCAGAGACGGCCTCTAGCTTAGGCTCCGGGATGGCTCCATGGAGCTGAGAGCACCTGTCTGAATGCCCCAAACTGCACGTAAAGAAAACCGTGTTTCCTTTAAACCTCTATAATTTAGGATCTCTTTGTTGCAGCAGCTTAGCTTTTACCTCAGTGAATATAACTTAGAAATATCCCACATGAGAAAACTGAAGCTAAGAAAAGTGTAGCTACTTTCTCAAAATTACACCAAATATATACAGTATATCCTCAATTAAAAAATATCCAAATGTGTAATTTTTCAGAAAAACCCAAAATATGCTTGGGTTTAATATGGATTTTCACATTCAGCCCTTTTATCAACCTTATCCTAAAACTGTCTTTGTATTCCAGGGAAGGGAATGACAAAAAACAAACAAACAAACAAACAAACAAAAGAACCCTCTAGATTGTCAATGAATAGCCACAATGAAAATTAGCTAGAATCTCTCTGAAACTCTACAATATTCCACCTCTGTGATGACCTTTTCCTATATGTGTACTAAGATGTATTCACTCCCATTGTAAGTGTCTTAGCCCCTTAGCCTTGGCTCCCAGCACAGGATCTGGTACATACGATATCCTTAATAAATACTTCTCTTTGAAAGAATAATTTAATGGTGTCACTGAATAGCTATGATTCACCATATAAATTTAAAAAATCATAGAAAGTTAACTCAGAATAGAAGAACTGAAATTCCAGTAGCTTTAAAATGATTATCCAACATTATTTTTTAATTTTTTTAAAGATTTTATTTATTTATTATTAGAGAGAGGGGAAGAGAAGGAGACAGAGGAGAGAAACAGCAATGTATGGTTGCCTCTCACATGGCCCTCACGGGGAGCTGGCCTGCAACCCAGGCATGTGCCCTGACTGGGAATCGAACCGGGACCCTTTGGTTCCCAGCCCGCACTCAATCCACTGAGCTACACCAGCCAGGGCAGAATGCTGGCTTTCTAAAGCCACAATTGAGTATAATTCACTACCCAATCACTACTACGTAATGGTTATGACGACTTAAAAGGGATAAAAATAAAAGAAGGCAAAGTGATGATTACATGGAAATCAGAAATACCCTTCTATGTACTCCAAAAAATCTAATCTAGACACTTACCTCTTCTACTAACTGGACACCATAATCCCTTTTAAGTGGCTGAATGGTCACACCTCTTCCATTGACGAGTTGGGTTAAGTCAATAGGTTGAGTGGGATCAACTCGACCCAAATCAATAAGATACTGCAGTCTGTTGAGACTCAAAGGCTGATACTGGCGTCTGAAGCTACAACACAAGAAAGTAACAATTGAAAAACTCAGTCAGAAAGATAAACTTATCTTTCTGTAAGTTCTCCAAATGAACTCAAAGCTTTGTTCTGTGATTTTTTTCCTCCATCAATTTAGATGTTTTAACAAAATAAAACCCTCCTGAATGTAGTAAAAAATATGTAATACTGCTTGTTCTTTGGTAAAATAATTTACCTCTCTAAGCATTTATTTCACTCATTTACACAAATAAATTTGTGAAAAATTACTGGATGACACACAGGCCAGATTTTTATATATATTTTTCTAAGCCTTTGAACAACTACAAGAGCAGGCATTATTATCTCCATTATGCAGGTCTGAGTACAATGTCTGGGGTTTTCTTCCTACTAATTCAGGTTAAATTTCATTACCAAAAATAATTCCGAGAAACAATAACAAAAGTTGGTTTCAAAGTGAATTTAAATGCGTACCAGGTTATTCTCAGTGAAGTTACAGACTTTTACTTAAAAAAAGCAAAAGCAACCTTACCTATGGCCTTCATTAAACCCGTACTTGGGGATTCGGATGTAAAATGGGGTCTGGCCTCCCTCGAAGCCCAGTCGGGGCCGTGTTCCCCTCTGCCGTTCTCCTTTATGGCCTCTGCCACATTTTCTACCTCTTCTCCGACCTCTTCGTCGTCTTTCCTACACAGAAAGAAGCTTTATGATCTACTGATGCATTTTTATAAACTGTATATTATCTTTTCACTATATATATTTTATGCCTTTTATTCATCCAACCAACCCACACTAGCTAAAACTACTACGTGCCCCGCACAGTTCTAGCTGCTCTAATGTCCACACACTCTGAATCAGTATCTCTCTTTGCCTCTGAAGATCCAGCCGATTCTTGCAAAATCCAAATTTTGTTTCAAAGGCAAAACGAATAAGGATTCTATGACAGGCTTGCACTGAAAAATGCTAGAATTAAACATCCACAACAAACAATGATACAGGATATTCGAGAAAATTTATTTTGCAATGAACTGTAAATATGTATTTGTTACGTATATTACTTTTACTTAAAGATTAACTAAAGAATTTTTATTCTACATGACCTCACTAAAGCAACGTATTGATTTTTTTAAATGACAATGTCAACTTTTCAGCTGTATTCAGTGATTTTCAAGAGACATCTAACGTAGCAAATCAACTCAAATCTTTACCATGAAGACAAAGATACATTGGAAAAGCACTTCATTTTAAATCCAATTTTGAGTAAGACGATCTTTCTGTAGTTTTTACGACTTCGCTGCTCCGCTCTATTAAACTTTTAAATGTAAACCTTATTAAGAATCGGAACCGTATGGGAAGATTTTTATCTCTGCAATGAAGAATTGCAACCCTACGTTCAACCCAACACCCTTCGGGTAAGGAGTCCTCCAGCACGCGGCCCCCGTTCCCCAGCGCTTCCCGCACCGCCACCAGCGATTTACCAGTTTCCTCGAACCTGGATTCGGCTTTAAATTGGCCAGACTCACACGGGGCAAGGCCCGGATCAAGCCCAGAGCCTTGGCCCCACCACCCTGGACGGGACCAGCCATGACCTGCACCGCCACAAACCTTCACCTACACCCCTACCACCTCCGCACCCACTCGGTCTCGGGACGCTGCTTTACGGCCTGGGTCCCGCCCCTGTCGTACTGCAGCGCCCGCTGCGTCCGCTACGCCCTCTCCCCGGCGGCGCGCCCTAAGCCCGCAGCCCGGCCATTATTTTTGGCCACGTGATCATATCGTGAGAGTTCGTTCCTTCCTGTCGGGCTCTCTGCACTCACTACGTACGATGTTTTCTTACGCCGCACGGTGAGAGTGCTGCTCCGTAGGGATTCTTTGAGTCTGTGTTGTAGCCTGGTAGTCCTTTTGAGGAAGTTTTGCCTAATCTCAACGTGAAGCCTGGAAGAAAATAATGCGCTAAATTAAGATACTAGCTTTGAGCTTGGGTAATTACATGTGGTAAGATAAAATAATACTCAATGTGTACCAGTGTGGACACCAATTGCATTTTTTAAATAAATATTTTTAACAAGTTTTTTCAAGGAGGTAATGGTCAAGGGTGCAGCTATTAAAATGCCTCCCTAGTAATAACCTGTGAATAAGATTAAAGTATGCATTTTCATCTGTGTGGATGTATATTGCCTTGATCGAGTCACTGGGATAGTAACTTCACTTACTATTAATAATGATAGGAGCTGTACCAAGGCTTGTTAAGTGTCCAACGCTGTGTTAAGTCAGCCTTACTTGATTTATCTAACTAAACAACCGTTTAAAAGGTATATTACCTTTTATAGATATAGACAATAAGCTTAGAAAGGTTGGTCAGGGACCTTGACCAAGGTCTGACAACAATCAGCAAAGCCATTTCAAACTTACACTGCCTCCTACTGTAAAACTAGTTATTTTTTATAATATAAAAATTGAGTATATGCAGCACAAAATACCTAATATTTTTACTCCAAAAATGTCAACTTAATTTTTGCCTTAGTTGAGGGTAATATAGAAGACTTTCTTCCTTTTTATTGTTCTTTTTATATTTTACCATCTTCCTGGAGATTTTTTCCTGCTGATTCCTATTAGCAATCGCAAATAGTAAGTGAGAAATTTTTGGAGGGCAGTTTGACAGAAGAAACATCCAAACCTGCAGAGAATTTTTATGAGTTTGTTTGAGCCAACCTGACAGCAATTGCTGGGAAGCAAAATCTCAGCGGATTGAGAAAATGCTCCAGAGAATGGCAGTTTTACAGCTTATTTTATATATTAAAATCAAAGAAAAAGATGTAAGGAGGGTTACATGAAGGTCATTGGCGGCAGTTAGGGAGGCAGGAGAAAGCAAAGTGGGGAGGGAATCTCTGAGACTGAATAAAGAGTAAAATGCAGTGACACTTCTTTTATATTGGTGGGTATAGGTGAGTTAACAATCAACATTTACAGCACATAGAGATGGTATTCCAGGAACAAGGTAACAATGAGAGATTCTGTAGTCTTGGGCTCTCATGCATGGCTTTGCCCTGAGGAGCCTTCAAGATTCTCTGACATTCCAAGGGTCTTAGATGCAAAAAGACAATAGACTGGCCTATTAAGGTAAAGATTGGCCGGCCCAGGACCTGATGACCAGCTATGACTCACTTGTAGTTTAGTCTGGACATGAAAATTCCTTTGCAGTTAGTCTCTGAGTTTATAAGGCCCACCATGCAGGCCTCCCCTGAGCTTCTCAGGTTTAGTATATGGCCCCTTTTTGGTCCACAGAAGCTAATTTTATGTTTACTATGAGTAGTTATTTTTCTGAAGTTATTTTTAAGTCAAGTATAAAAAACTACAGAAAATAAAGGTTGCTTTCATTCCTACATTTAAGCAATATTTATGAGCAGGACACTGAACTTGTTACTGAAAACTACACTATTACTGAAGTCAAATAGGATCTTCCTCCCAGTTTGTTTGAAATCTAGTATGGGAGGGAGACTTTCCAAAATTGAATATTCTTTTAAAGTTAAAAAATAATGTAGACCTCTTGTAGATCTAATAGTACAAAAAAACCCAAAAAACAAAATAAGAGTTCTATAAAACAATATGAAGATAAGGTCTAGACCGGGGTGTCAAACTCGTTTTCACCGGGAGCCACATCAGCCTTGTGGTTGCCTTCAAAGGGCCAAAATAATTTTAGGACTGTATCAATGTAACTACTCCTTAACTGTTAAGGAGTTGAAATTACATTCAGCCTCTTGAAGGCAACCATGACGCTGATGTGGTTCCTGGTGAAAATAAGTTTGACGCCCTGGTCGAGACTCTATATAGAAGTCCAGTACAAAAGATCTAGGAGAAAAAAGGAAACTAGTTTCTGCCTTTAAGGTTTCTCAATTCAATGTATTTTATCATCTTGTCAAAAATTTCGTTCTTCTGGGAAGAAAATTTCAAAATATATTGCAAAATATGACCTAATCTATAGAAAGATACACATTTTCCTTCTACCTAGAAAATCATTTCTTGTATTAAGTAATTAACTTCTGGGTGAGTGTTAGTACCAATAATGTTTTTTATCATGACAAAAATTTTATCGAATAAATGAGATACAAGAAGTATAAAACAATATGCTACTCTTCTTGGAAGTGGATGCTCTATTTTGTGTAGGTTATGTTATGTTATTGGTGTACATCACTTAGTAATAGTGGAAGTAATAGTTGTTCGTTGTTAAATTGTCAGTTCCATGTCTGATTACCCTATATCCAACATGTTGATTAAGCATATAAAACTGTCAAAATAATTCAATGAGTTTCTTTTTTAAAAAATGTTATGAGTTTATTTAAGCTAAATTGAGATGTGCTGGGAAACAAGATATCAAATGCTCTGATGAGTTTCATCTGTATTTTAAGAATGTGAATTAAGCCTATAGAAGTTTTATATCATTATCATTGCACATTAATATTTATAAGCACCCACATGTTTAGGGTGTTGTGCTAAACCCAGTTAAAATCAAGTTAAGGAGACCATGTAATAAGAAAACATCTCAACTACTTAAGGTCTAGTTAAGGTATATCCTGTTTCCAGCCCCAGTTAATAGTGACTACTGAATCATTATATAAAAAGAATGAAATGAACCCTGTAAAATGGTATAATTTGAAGTCCCTTGAGAAGGTTTCTCTTCCCACACTGCCAAGCCATCTTCCCCCACCTTTCCCAGTGCCTAATGTTCTGTCAACATAAATTCTTTTGAGCTCATTACTTAAAAAAAAATCCTCAAGGTGGAAAGAGAATGAGGGTGGGGGAGAAAATCAAAGGGGATAAATTCATCACAGAAGGTGCTCTGTATGAACCATAATGATAATACAACATGATGACTCTGAACAATTTAACCCTCTGTTTCTGAGATTAAAAAGCGACAAGATAAAACAAAAACAGGCACATGAAACTTGCCCACCTAATCACCATAAATAAGATCCTACATTTGGCAGGGATAACATCAGGTGAAGAAAAGGAATTTAATTTACTAGATTATTATTGAATTTTACTGTGACCCAAGAACAAGACATATTAAGAAGGGGACTAAGGACAGATTAATTTTGTGATGATCAAAATTGAGAAGTGGAAAACAGGAGAAGTGATTTTCCTTAGTGAAAGAGAGAGGAATCCAGGAGCAGGAGAGCAGTGAACTCTTTGATATTGGGTGAAGAAAAATACAGAGAACTATGAAGAGGGCATGGAAAGGGGCTGGAAATAAATGTTATCTGTCCCCTCACCCTTGCATTATCAATCTCTCCCCTTGCTGGTTAGGCTCATCAGCATATAAAAATGCTTTAATAGCATTCATCTTAAAAAACAAAACACTTTTATTTATTCCATTACCCCTCCGAATCTGTCAGCTGTGCCTATTTTTCTGCTTCTTTTCACAGAAAAGCTCCTCAAAAGAGTTCTACCAGGGCTATCTCTATTGCCTCCTCTGTGATTCATACGTTTTCCTATGAATAACCTCCATATTGCCAAATCTGATAAGAAATGCAAATCAAAACTATAATGAGATATCACCTCACACATGTTAGAATGACTTATGGGGAAAAAAGGGATAATAAGTATTCGTGAGGATGTGTGGAAATTGGAATCTTTGTACATGTAAAATGGTACAGGCACCATGGAAAACAGTATGGAAGTTCCTCAAAAAATTTTTAAAATAACAATCATATGATCCAGCAATTCCACTCCTGGGTATATAGCCAAAAGAATTGAAATTAGGATCTTGTAGCAATACTTGCATTCCAATATTTATTGCAGTGTTACTCACAATAACCAAGATATGGAAACAATCCAACTGTCTATCAACAGACAAGTGGATAAAGAAAATGTGGGATATATATACAATTAAATATTATTCAGACTTAAAGATTAAGAAAACCCTACCATTTGTGACAATATGCTTGGACCTGAAAGACATTATGCTAAGTGAATTAAGTCAGTCACAGAAGGGCAAATATTACATGATTTCTTCCATATGAGGTATCTAAAATAGTCAGATTTATATAAGCAGAAAATCAATTGGTGGTTACCTTGGGGTAGGGGAAATGGAGAGTTGTTACTGAATAGGTATAAAGTTTCAGTTATGCAAGATCAATAAGATCTAGAGATCTACAACATAACATTCTGCCTATAGTCAGCAATATAGTGTTGTGCACTTAAAAATTTGTTAAGACAGTAAATCTCAGGTTAAATGTCTTTACAGCAATAATAAAAAAGCAAGAGAACACAAGAAATTTTACAGAGGCCATGGATATGTTTATTACTTTGATTGCAGTGATAGCATTGGGTTGGTCAAAAAAGTTCCTAAGATGGCTTTGGTAGCGTTTAGTTGTCTTTAATTTCATTCAAAACAATATTGTTAGAGTGTATTGTGACCGTTGTCATATCAGCATGCATTTTTAAAAAACTTATCAAAATTGGTGAATTTTTGTGCAGCCATTTTAATATTGAAGATGGAAGAAAATATGCAACATTTTCAGCATAGTATGCTTTATCATTTCAAGAAAGGTAAAAATGTAATTGAAATGCAAAAAAGATTTGTGCAGTGTATGGAGAAGGTGCTGTGACTAATGAAATGTGTCAAAAATGATTTGCAAGGTTTTGTGCTTGAAATTTCTCACTGGACATGCTCCTCAGTCAGGTAGACCAGTTGAATTTGATAGCAATTAAATCAAGACATTAATTGAGAACATTCAGTGTTATATCACACAGGAGATAGCAGGCATAGTCAAAATATCCAAATCAATAAAGTTATTGGTAAAAATGAAAAATGTGTCTTTCACTTTATGGAAAAAAACCATACAGACTTTTTGGCCAAACCAATGTCATGGATATATGCATATAAACAAACTCATCAAAATGTATGTGTCAATATGTACAAATGTTTGCATATTAATTATACCTAAATAAAGCTGGGTAAAATAAAAATTCTCCATTCTTTTAAATGAATTCTTAGCTGCATTCAAGGTGGTTGACCACTCCCTCCTTGAAATAATTCTTTGATTTGTTTTCTGGATAGCCACATTTCTGGGCTTCTTTTTCCATCCCCGGTTGATCTCTCTCAGTTACTGGCTCAAAAACTATCTGATCTTTACATGTTGAAATTTATTTTTTTTATGCAAGTGTTCTCCAAAAATGATCTTAAATGGCTTATAAATTCTCAGATTCATATCTGCACCTAAAGCTGAATTCAACTTACATATATATCCAGCTGCTTAATTGATATCTTGACTGGTATATCTCCTTAATGTAGTCAAAAGAAATTCTAAATTTCCATCTTTGCCACAGTCCCCCCAAAACTACTCTTCCCTTATATTCTTCATCTTAATCAATGACTCCTCCATTTACCTAGTTATTAAAGCCATAAAACTGAGAATCATTCTTGATGCCTCTCTTTCCCTTTTATTCACTTCAACAAAACCATGCTGGTTCAACCCACCATCATCTTGCCTAGAAAAATGCTGCAGTCTACTGACTGATCTGTATTCAATTTCACTGTTGCCCCTTTCCAGTCTACTCTCTGAAAATAGAGTCACAGTACCCTTCAGTGACTTCGCATTGTCCCTAGAATAAAATGCAAACTTCTTACCATGGCCTGTGAGAATTGGGCTGATCTGATTCCTGCCTTTCTATCCTCAAAGTGATGGAGATACTGCAGTGAATAATAGGAAGGCAGGTCTTCTGTTCTAATGGAATTTTGGGGGGGTATGGGTGGGGGCGTAGCTAATATACAATAAATACAAATTAAAAAATAAAATCATTTCTGAGACTAAGGAGTACCATAAAGACAAACAGAATATTTTAGAAAGTAACTGATATTTGTACTAGTCTTTAGACTGAGTGGTCAAGGATTGCATCTCTGAAAGTACATTTGAACTGAATCCTGCAAAGGGATTTTTAGCACTTTCTAAGCAAAGGTTTATTTCTTGATTACATCATAATCCCACTGAGGATCAGCTGGGAATTCTGCTTCCTATCTTCTAGGATGCAGGCTGAGAGAATAATCATCATCTTGACACTTGCGGGTTGCTGGGGCAAATGGAAACCAGCAATTAAAAGTGCTAGTTGGGGAAATAACACATCTCTTTCATCGATGATTCATTTACCAGAACTATTCACATGACACCACCCAAACCAAAAATCTGGGGAGTACAATACCATCATGCCCCAGAAGGCAGAGAATCAGATATATTTGCAAAGTATTATTAAGAACAACCATAGTCATTCATATTTACAAGGGAAAATAAAAAGGGAGGGAAGGTATAGATACATCTTCGGTAGTGGCAAGAGTTCTTCTACAACTGTGTAAAGCCATCAGTATTGTTAGGTCTGGTCCCTCTGGTAGGCATACAATAGAAACAGAAAATGGCTTGGTGATTTTTGCCAAGTCTTAACTGCTATTATATCCCTCGAAGAATAAAGAAATGGCTTCCTACTATTTTACACAGCTAGAAGAATGAACTCATAGAATGTTACCTCATTCACCCTACTCAAGATTTCAGTTTGCTCAGGTTCAGTCAAGCTGCCTTAGCTTTTCTAACAGTCAAGAACAATCTAGACATATGTATATTATCCGTCTCAACTTCTCAGAGCTAATATAAAAAAAAAAGCACAAGACTGGCTCAAAGATTTTTGTGAATTATGATTTTAATTTCAAAATTACTTCTTACATATTACATATATATTTGCAGGAGTGATAAAAGGCTCAGTCAGGGTTATAGTGCTATATTAAGACATACTTGTTTTCATGGTTTCTTTTTCTTTTTTAAAAAAGCAATTTTTTGTTCTGTTTGAGGTCCTTTTGTTGTGAAATATTTCAGGCCTTAATTAAATATAACTGATAATAAGCTGAATACCTGGGTGCTGACTACCCAGCTTATGAAATAAAATATTGCATATATAGTTGTAAGCCCAGAGCTCACACGGAGCTAGGAATACTTTATGTTCCTACCAGCTAAGAAAAAAATAGTCTAACACAGGGATATTCTGTAAAGGGTGTTGCAAGGAAATTGGGACCAAGTTATTTCTGTACTAAAGGCTGTATGTAGTAAGCCAATCTAACAAAGAAGAAAAGCGAGCCTTGAAAGGATCAAGTTGGTCACAAGTGACATAACTGCATCACGCCCCCACCCCAAATCCCTAGAAACTTCAGCAACTAACAAAATAAAATTCACAATATTCAGTACCTGATTTAAAAGTTACCAGATATGCAATGAAGCAGGAAAATATGATCTAGAATGAAAAGAAAATTGACCAAGACAAAAGACTCAGAAATGACAGAGACAATATAAATAGTTGGCAAGAATGTTTTAATAGTATAAATGTAGTTTAACAGAGAAAAGGATGAGTATTTTAAGGAGATATGCAGCATTTTTTAAAAAATATTTTACAACAATGTGAAGATATTTAACAGATAAATGGTTAAAATGGTAAATTTTATGTTATGTGTTTTTAACAAAATCAAAGACAGCAAACAAAAATAAAATCACAACTAAAGTCTAGAAGTGAGTCCTGGCCAGGTCACTCAGTTGGTTGGAGCATCATTCCATACACCAAAAGGTTATAGGTTCAATCCCTGGTCAGAGCATGTATGGGAGGAAAAACCAATTGATGTTTCTCCCACATCAATGTTTCTTTCTCTCTTTTACTCTCTAAAAATTAATTAAAAACAAATCCTGAGATAAGAATTAAAAATAATAATAATAACCCTTGGCAGGTGTGACTCAGTGGATTGAGCCCCGGCCTGCAAACCAAATGGTCACAGGTTCAATTCTGTCAGGGCACATGCCTGGGTTGGGACCCAGGTTCCCCAATTAGAGCATGCAAGAGGCAACTAATCAATGTATCTCTCACACATTGATATTTCTCTCCTTCTCTTTCTCCCTCCCTTCCCCTGCCTCTAAAAAGTAAGTAAATCTTTATAAAAAATAATAAAATTTAGAGGTGAAAATTATAATGTCTGAATAAAAATGGTGTGGGTAGCATTATCAGCAGATTAGACACTAGAAATAGAGATTAATAGAGTTAATAGAAATCATCTAAAATGAGACAAAGGAAAAGTGGAAAAAATAAATATCAATGAGTTGTAGTCAAGTGTACTAATACAGGCATCGCTGAATTCCAAGAAAAGAGGAAAGAGGATGGGATAAAAAATTTCAAAAACAAATGGATGAAATTTTTCCAAACTTAATAAAAACTATAAAATCACATTTCTGAGAGACTCAATGAACCCCAAGCTGAATAAAAAAAACTATACCAATCCGCATCATAATCATACTTCTTAAAATTAGCGATAAAGAAAAAACTTAAAAACAGCCAGAAAATAAGATATAAGTACAGAAGAACAAAGATAAGAATGATAGCAAACTTCTCATTGAAATGAATGAAAGCCAGAAGACTATTTAAAAGCAGCACTTTTAAAGTGCTGAAAGAAAAACGATGGGCAGCAAGGTTTCTGTGTGCAGTGGTATCCATTTCAGAAATGAAAGTAAAATAAAGACTATTTTAGACATATAAAAGCTATAAAAATTCACCACCAGAATTATAATAAATATTAAAATTCTCCAGACATAAGGAGAATAATACTAACTATAAATCTAAAATACAAAGAAATAAAGAGTACTAGAAAGAGAAATTTTGTACTGAAATATAAAATACATTTCCTTAATTTTTAAATATCTTTAAAACATAATTAACTGTTTAAACCAAAAATAACAATGTATCTGGAGTTATTAATATATGTAGAAATAAAATTTAAAACGACATTAGCAAAAAATCTAGGAAAGTTAAAATGAAAGTAAACTATTATAATAAGCTTATACTACAC
This sequence comes from Micronycteris hirsuta, assembly GCA_004026765.1. NCBI lineage: Eukaryota > Metazoa > Chordata > Mammalia > Chiroptera > Phyllostomidae > Micronycteris > Micronycteris hirsuta. Next base: position 2,698 of record PVJI01011493.1, on the reverse strand, counting down.
AGGAAGAATAATATTATCAGAAGGTAGATTGTAATAAGTTAAAGATGTCTAATAAAACCCTAAAGCAACTTATAAAATAAAGAAAACAAAGAGTATAGCTAATATTATGGGAATAATAATTTATTCCTCATAAATGAATAAAGATTAAATAAAATCATAAGCTATGTTCAATTATCCTAAAAAGGCAGAAAATGAATAAATAAATCACAAAGAAAAGATACAGTAATAAATAGCAAAATGGTAGATTTAAAACCAAGCACACCAATAATATGTTAAATGTAAATGCTTTAAACACAGCAAAAGGTAGAGATTTTTGAAACATAAAAAAGTAGAGATTGTAATAAAAAGGTGGAGATTGTCAGATTGTATAGAAAAAAAGAAAAATACTAAATATATACACCTAATAACAGAGTTTCAAGATACATAAAAAAGAAAATAATAAAATTAAAAGAAAAAGAGGATCAATCCAGAATTACAACCACTATTATAGATACAATATCCCTCTCAATAAATGATCAAAGAAGTAGACAGAAAATAAAGATACAGAAGACTTGAATAACTCTATTAATCAACATTCTATCTAACATTTTGTATCATTGATCAAGGTAAGTTATAACATGGGCCATAAAACAAGTCTCAAGAAAGGTAAAATAATTCAAATAATACAAAACTATAATCTGACCACAATGGAATTAAATTTAAAAAGAATAACAGAAAGATATCTGAAAAACACCCATGTATATGGTATCTAAACATATTTCTAAATAATCCATGGGTCAAAGAAAAAATCACAGAAAAAAAATTAAAATATTTAGAACAGAATAGAAATGAAAGAATGACATATTAAAATCTGTGGGGTATAGCTAAGTAGGTCTTAGAGGTAAATGTATAGCATTAAACACTCATATTTGAAAAAAAGAAGTCTCAATTCAATGGGTAAAGCTTAGGAAGCTAGAAAAAAGAGCAAACTAAACCAAAATAAGCAGAAAAAAGAAATAAATGGCAAATCAATAAAAATAACAAAAAAGAGAAAATCAAACCCAAAATGGTTTGTTTGAAATCAATGAAACTTAACCTCAAGCAAGGCCAACAAGGATAAAAAGAAAAAAGACACAAACTGCTAAAATCAGGAAAGAGAAAGGAGCTGCTACTGCAGATCCTTCAAACACTGAGGGAGATATAGGAATATAGTGGACACATTTATGCCAATAAACTCAGCAACTTAGATAAAATAGACAAATTCCTTGAAATCCACAAACTATCCAAGCTTATTCAAGAAGCAATAGAGACAGGTCTTCTGTATGGTGATGTGAGGATTTGGCAGAACATTTCACCAATGAATTATTTAACTGGTGAAAAAAATTTTTTAATATATAAATTCTTTGCAAATTGTCCTAATGACATAGAGCGAGTAAAGAAACATTTCCCCCAGAAATGTAATAAATCTGGGAGGAACAGCAGAAGTCTGTGCCATTTGAGCCATGTCCCACTCCTATCGCCACCTCCCCCTTTCACCACTTGGAGAGATATCAGCTCTAGGCAGCTATGGACAAGAAGATGAGATTTTCTCTCTCTTAGTTCCCAGACTAGGGTGACAGTTTCTCTCTGAAAGAGCAGGCTGCTGGCATCTCTCATACTCTCAGCTTCTTGTTGCAAAAACTCTATTGCCATCAAGTGCAGCCCAAAGGACTGAGGCCTGTTTACCCCCATTAGCCCTTATCAGTAAGGTGGAAGCTATACCACAGTCGGTGGCAGGTTGAAAACATTAGGCCCTGAAAGCCCACACCCCGGCTTGCTCATAGATTGAAGGTTTCATAAGCACAGCATCTATAAGAAAGATGCTATGCACTGAATTGTGTTTCTCCAGGATTCATATGCTGAAGTCTTAACTCCCAGGACCTCGTAATATGATGTATTTGCAGAAAGTGTCTTTGTATGGTTATTAAGTTAAAGCAAGGGCATTAGGGTGAGCCATAATCTACAATGGCTTGTGTCCTAATAAGAAAATGAAATTTGAACAAAAACTTGTGCAGAAGAAAGACATTGTGAAAACACAGGAAGAAGACAGTAATCCACAAACCAAGACAAGAGGCCTCAGAAAAAAACGGCTCTGCCCACACCTTTTCTTAGACTTCTCACCATCAGAATTTTAAAAAAATTAATTTCTGTCATTTAGCTACCCAGTCTATGGTACTTTGTTATGGCAGCCCTAGAAAACTAATACAGAATTTGGTACCAGGAAGTAGGGTATTGTTGTAACAAATTTTTAAAACTGTAAAAGTAGCTTTAAAACTGGGTAATGGGTTAGAAAAATGGACCAAAACTGAAGTTTTGGAAAATTCTCAGCATATCTACATTGCAAAAATGAGAAATCATGTTCTAGAAAGAACATCAAGGGTGTGGCTGGATAATCATTCACAAGAGGAGCCCAACAGTAAGTTTGAACTGAAAAGTGGAAGAATCAGAAAACATAAATGTAGATTGATAGAGATTTTGAAATATGGAGAACAGAGAGAAAAATGAATGAATAAATAAGACAGAGCTTTAGAGAGTTGTGGGACACTATCAGGCACACCAACATATATGTAATAGAAGTAAAAGAAGAGAAGAGAAGAGGAAGGGAAGAGAGGGAGGGGAAAGAAAGGGGGTGGAGAAAGAAAGGAGAAAAGAGAGAGGAAGGAAGGAAGGAAGGAAGGAA